>JARHVA010000500.1:685000-835000 GCA_037957365.1 Torreya grandis
GACATCCTTATCATTTTATGCATTTTTAACCTCTAGGATTACCTTAAAGCATTGATCCAAGTCATTAGGTTTCTAAAAAAATCGATGTTGAAAATTATTCAATGATTCAACTTGTCTAGGATCTACAACATTAAGGTCATCATGATGAATTATATCATTATATTATTTTTTATCTTTATTAGAATTTTATAGGACAAACATTTCATCATTGACAATATTTATTGATACTTCTATATTTTCATTATTAACATTTGCATAAAAATAAGAATAAAAACAAATGCCCATTTCACTTATTTTATCTATTTTAATTTGAATCAAAGGAAACTAATTTTTTTCAATTTTAATACCACTTAACCTAGGAATTCACCTTTGAGGGGAAAATGAGCTATCCTTCTTAGATTACATAGAGTACGATCATGAAAATATAAAAATGATGGGGTCAAGGTGAAAAGGATTTTTTACCTTAATGTATGTGAACTTAGAAATATATCTAAAACCCTAAGATAAAAAATATGAAAAAACCCTTAGAAAGATAAATGAAACCAAAGGAAAAATCTATGGTTTGGTGTGCTTAATATGAAGATCAAGCTCACCAATATGTTTTAACTTATTTTGGATTAATCATATAAATAAGTATAAAAATATTTAATATTAATATTGTCTAATATATAGATAAATTAAGTAAATACAAATATTATAAGTAGATGTTTAGCTACACTTTACTATTGATGGAAAGTACTAATAGGACTATGATAATTATCTTGTTTCTAATATTTTTTGTTTGAAACTATGTGTAGGTGGTAGAGAATATTTACAACTAACATAGATTAGTTTATATCTAGAATCTAACTGTCAAGATTAATCCGTAAGAATTTGGATACCTACATCTTACATAGGCATTTTTATCCTAATAGACTTATCCTCATTGTAGATATATAAATCTCATCTTAAGTATTAACCTCAAGTTAATTATTGACACATACTAGACCACATGACTTGCACCCAAATACATGACTCTTATTTTTCATTCTTTTAATCCATTTATCTATATACAATCTTGACACTTTTTTTCCATCACTACCACATATAGCTTTCCAAGTTGAATGCTTAAATTACTCTATACTACCCTCAAATTATCTTCAACTAAGTACATTATCACTAGTTTTTTGGGATAAGTCTTCATTAAGAAAATAAGTCCACTACTACAACATATCCACATAGAGTGGCTGTGTCTTATGTTAATTAATGACTAATTTCCAAATTTCAAAATATTTGTAGACTTGTCCACATAGAGTGGTCACATCTCACACCAATTAATGGTTAATTTATGAAGTTTGAAATATTATTTTTGGGTATTTCCACATGTTTAATAATTTTAGATAGAGTAAATTATCAAAAGTTTTTTATATAAATAAAAATCAAAGGTCATTCATGATTCTTATCTTTGAACTATCTATTAAGCACTTACATGTTTTTGCACATTGAGAAAATATTCCCTATTCTTCTAAAATTAAATATTGTTCACAAGGAGTAGCTATGATCTAGGTCTAAATCATCTCAAATAAATTAAATAAATATCAATGTCAAGTATCAAATCCATATTTATAGATACATACATATAGTTAAATAACATAATTACATAATCACTCTACGTGGGAGAACTACATGAGATTGATTTCCCTATTCAAAGTATCTAGATATGTAGGTAACATTCAATAATTAAGGGGTGATTTATGTTATCTTATCCAATTATACTCCCCTTTTTTGTATATTTATAGATCTCACAAAGGCCCCTAGGGTTTCCAAATGAAAAGAAGGAAAATAGTGATATTCGCATGAAAATATAAAAACCATAACATTTCAATTTGCATAGAAGACATGTGAAAAAGGTGGAATAATTAGATTTCATCATAGTCAAAATTAAAAAGTATACAATCAATAGATTTATTTAACATGTGTTATTTACCATAGATTGTGGTCATGTATAGGAATATCTTCATATTATATTACTAATCCTCCACTATCACAGTTCTAATTTTTTATATATTTTCATTATTAGTAATTAGTCATAGTGAAATAGGATAAGTCCATAATTAAAAAACATGACCAACCTATGTTTTTGTCCAAAGAACATGGTCCTTTCTAGAAGCATCTTCAAATTACATTCTTGATTTTGAGCAGTCACAGTCTAGTCTCTAGATTATTTACATTATTAAAAATCTAAAATACTCAACCAAGAATAACACTTTTCTTCTTAGTATTTTCTAACAAATACGATTTTTCAATATATAATAAATTTAAAAAATTAGGATTCTTAATAATTTAATATCTTTAGAATTATTATTTATCTCATCTTTTATAGCTATTATCCAAACATTTGTATTTTTAAATTGAAAATAGGTTAAAACATATTGGTGAACATGTATATTTTTTTTTTAACATTGATTTATTTTTTTCTAGGGTTTCAAATGAATTACAAATTTATGGACACTAAATAACCTTAGGGCCTCAAATTTTATTCCTAATTTACTTGTATTAAAATATTTACTTTTTTAATATTTCAATGTTTATTTATTTTCTATAAATTGTGTTCTGATAGTTTTTAAAATCATAGGAGTTTTTATTCTAGAAAAAGGAGTCTTCATGTTTACTTGAGTCATGGTGTGAGGGTTATTTATCCAATACTCAATCCATTAAAAAATACTGTATATAAATTTTAGTTTCCATGTACCTTATGGTATATCAAAAATTCTTAGGTTTTTATTTTTTAGCCATAGGAAGCCTTTAACCATTTGTTCTTATAATGCACGATAAGTGGTTGTCCCCAAGAAGTTACTCTAAACATAACCCAAATATGAGATATTGAAATTATGGGATGATTGAATCCTCCCTAGTAAGTTATCTTTAGGCCTTGTTCACTATTTATGACTGAGATCAATATATATGAGAGCCTATAAAATAAATACATATTGACTAGTGACATCCCTACTCCCATTTAAAAATATAAGGTTTAACACTAAAATAATTTATATAGTTAATTAATTTAGTTTACATATATTAAGGTGAATCATTAAATTATGTGTTACATTTTAAGGTGTTATTTGGATTTAAAATATATGTACATTCATCAAATTTAAATACAAAAAGGCTAAAATTAATAATGTACAATCTCAAGCCTTACTCAGCTCACATTATTGCAATAGTTATACCAAGATATAATAATTATTAAGTAAAATATTTTTAAACTCATATGAATTGGAAAAATAATAATTTTACATTCAAAATGCTATAAGACATACTATACACCCCATTGATGGGCTTATCATGATCATAAAAATTGATAAATGTAATACAAATCAAGTGGATGAAGTTCATAACAAACAATTCATTGGATATATTAATACAAACCCATATAATATTTTCACTTTATTATATATTTAAATATATGAACAAAATAAATTAGTTACAATTTCTACTTCCACTTTAGGTGTTATAATTTCTATTAGTGCTTGTATTCCTATATCAAAACCCATGGTTACATATGTGACATCATCCATAGGTATGGGGTCAACACATAATTTATAATAAATAAATATTCTTATTTTTACATAGGCATCATACACACCTCCTTTGATTACTACACATAGCCCACCACCAAACTTGCCTAATGCATACTTAATAGTAGAGGTTCTTAGCAATTCCCATTAAAACATGCTAAGGTTTGTATTGTGTGATTTAAGTTATAGGTTCAACATATTCAAATATGATTAAGGATATTATATTCATTCTTACTCAATTATATTTTTTTAGATATAATTTATTATCCAAAATCATACATCTTCATCATAGCATAAATGCATTTATGAACTTAACAAGGAAACATATGTGCACAGAGTAACACAAAAAATGTTCAATGTAACCATCGAATTATCTCTATATTATTCTCTCTCAAATTTGGAAGTTTTTATTCTTTACAATAAAAATATTTATAGAGTTGTGAGGAGGCTCTATCACTTTGAATTCAAGATCTTTCACTTCCTTCACAAAGGAGTCTTTTCATATTCACAACATTTTGGTATTCAAACACATGCCAAATTACATACAAAATATTATCCATCATGTAAAATACTATACATAATACACATTTCACTTCTACAAAATCTATTATTTTACACTTTTTAGTCTACTACCAACACTTTCTTGAAATTAAACAACTATCTCATCTCGAGAAAACATTGTAGGAATTTGGTCAAATTATAGAGCTCATGGAGTTGTATGTACTAAGCTGAAGGTTTAATCAAAAAATAAATGATTTAATTTATCAATTTAATTTACAGTTATTTATTTTCACCTTATGTTCACTAATTATCTTCCATTTTAGTTTTTTAACTATCAGACCTATATGCCACCATTTTTAGGTTTTCAATAGATTGACATAACCAAGAGGCTTCCCTTTATGTATTTTAAATATTTGTGTACATGTTATCAAAGCTTAAAACCTTCTTAAACTTATAAAATATTTACAATAAAATAAAATAAAATATTTCATTCACTTTACCTATTGAGAAGGAGAAGGTATGGACTGCAAAACTAGAGTAGCCTCAGGTTGTAATGATGGAGATGCTACTAGAGTCATTATTGAAGATGATGTTGTGGAGTTTGATGATAGAGGCATTTTTAATGGTATAATAACTTATTTTTATTCTTGTGATGACTTCATTTCTCATTTATCTTTCATAAGCTACCTAGGTGGAGTGAACTTTAGTTCCGTGATGATGACTTTGATTAAAGTGTAAAGATTCCCCAAATCATGCTTGAATTGTAATTAATGTTCCAAGGCATCATATATTATGTTGATTAGGGTGTGAATTAGATATATATCCTCCATAGATGTGAGTATCAATTGTGTTGTTAGACCTTCTATTATATATCATGTATGATTTGATCCATCATGTCGACATATATTTACATTTGAATGTTAGTAAACGTACTAAAAAACATGTTTATCTCCCAAATTTGCATCATTTCCATTACATTTTCTATAATATAAAGATAGTATTTTAATTTAATGTCAAGTTTAGTAGGTTGTGATGTTTGAATTCCATTATTGATTTGGATTTATCAATCTTAAATAGGTATGGCATTATCTCTTTCCATGCATCCTGCATCTAGCTCTTCTAGTTGAAAATATTATGATAAATTATATCTATTAGTACATCACAATGTCAATGAATTATTTATATTATTCAAATATCTCTAATATCAATTTATATTTTGCTCATAAGTGTTTATCCTGAGCTTTTAGTTGCTAATTTTTTTGTGTGACAACCCAATCCTTTGTGAGCTAAACTAGGAAGGTCATGAATTGTTTCTCCTTATACATCATGTGTTCTCATAAAATTATATCACTAGTGATGAACAAATTCCTTAGATTATATTACCCACCTTAGCTAGCCAATCATGATGGTATGCTTTATCTTATCATAGTTTAAGGTTGTCTTACTCTATTATTTATTATTTTAGTGCAATTTATTCTTAGAATGCAATATCTTTTTTGAGTTTTTTCACCAAGGTGATCTAAATGATATCAAGTGATACCTCCTGACTTATTTATTCCAATGTTAATGACATCACAATAGTTTTTGATGGTGGTGGGTGATGTTAAATCTATACAACTGGGAGGGTTAGTGTTTTTCATCATAGAGGTGGAGTTTAAACATACCACAATAAGTGACTGATAACATGTGTTTTTCCTATGATTCTTCTTCCTAAACACCTCATTGGTCCAATCCTGATGTTATATATTTGATTGAAGTTTGTTAGTGTATTTTTCACTTTATCATTTAATGATAGTTTCTCTTGCATCAACCTATCAATATTCAATCTCCATGAGTGCACACCTTAAAGGGTACACTAGGAAATGGGCGGGCATGCCTTTTTTTATGAGTGATATTTTTTCCTATCTATCATTCATATATCCATTATAGATTCCTTATACTTGATCCCCTAATTATGTCCTTTTATATTACATGTTATAGATATATTAGTACCTATATTTCCTACTACGTTATCCCAGTATTATGTAGTATTATTTGACACATATCCTAACACTATCACATCTATTTAATCAATGTAGTTTTAAATGTGTTATTTTGATCTTTGAAACTAAATTTGCTAAGTCAACATAGTTTGAGGTCAGTTGACCCATTTTAAATTACATCATGGCATGATGATGGTGTCAACTTAACTTTTAGGATGGGTTAGGATTATTGATCACTATAAATAAAAGTTACCATTTCATTATAAAATAGATACATTATTATGATTTTATATTTATCACACTCTACCCTCATATACACTTGGAGGAAATATTGCTTAAGATCTTATCTTGAAGTAAAATATTATCTTGTGGAGCCTTGAAGATTCATTAGGAGAAGTCCATGTAACATAGAGATTGATTTACCCTTTGATATATTCAAAACCACAATAATATATGTCAAATAACCATTGGCCAAAGGGGAGATTGAGGCTCGATGGGTCCTTTTTAAGGTGAGTATATTCTAACCCTAGATATTTCATTTATTAGATAGAAGCTGCATAACTACTTAATGAATGAATGTGCATCCTTATTTAAATATTTACGTATACTTATAATTAATTTGTCTATAGGATTGTTTGAACTTACCATATATCCATTTTAGGTATCATGGGACCATATTTACCTACCATGGATCCTTACCCATTTTGATGGTTCTAACCCTTCCCCCTTACTTATTTTACCTATTTTAAATATTAGACTACTTAAAATAGAGATCTAGTTAGAGATATTTCATAATCCTTTCCTTTGACATTATGTTGTATTTTTTCCTCTTTATAGATATATACATCCATTTGGTCTTATCCTAAATCATTAAATATCATGGGATATATTTGATTAACCTTATCCAAGTATGGATCTTTAGAGATAGGATAGTTATAAGTTGATCCTAGTCCATTACATACATTTTTGTGAACCTGATGTGAACCTTACCATTGCCTTCACCATTTTACCCAAATGTATCTAATAGATTGATAAAATATTATATCAATATTATTTTTATAAAAATATATCAAAAAAATTGATTCAAATCCATTATTATTTTTATACTCAATCAATTGTATCAAACATTTCACTACTATTGTGTCTTTGTTTCTTTTATAGAAAACTAGATTGAGTAGCATGATACAATTTTATCTCTAGACTTATTTCCATCCAATTATATTAAATAATATGATATAATTTTGTGACATTTTCTATTTTGTTTTTAATCAAATATATTAGCTAGATGTGATACAATTTTATTCTCAACCCTATTATTTTAGTCAATTATATCGGCAAAATATGATATAGTTCTATCTTTAGTTCTTTTTATATAACACTACATGGATCATATAGATATAGTTTTATCCTTATTTTTAATTATGTGTACACAAATTGAATCAATAAGCTCAATATAGCTATGTACTTTGTTTAACTGCATTAGCCAATGTTGATATAGTTATGTTTGTTCACTTTTCAAGCATAAGTAATATATATATATATATATATATATATATATATATATATATATATATATATATATATATATATATATATATATATATATATATATATATATATATTTCTAATTTTAATCATTTTTAATACCTATTTATTTAAATTAATTGAATGTTGTAATTTTTTTTTTGATATTTAATATAAAACTTTATTTTCTATTTGTTTGGATTTCCCTAGAAATTGGGTTCTAGTAATTTCCAAACTACTTAGTTATTGTTGTGTAGTGCTACATGGTGTTTTGTTTATAGACATTATGGTGTGATGGGATTTACCCAATACTCATAGCCATAGTATAACACTCAAAATGAAATTTAGTTTCCACATACCTCATAGTATCTCAAAAATGTCCAAGACACTATTTTTATTGAACTGTAGAATGTCAATCATCTATTTGGTTTTGTGGTGAAAATCAAAGGAGTGTATCTCCCAAGGAATTTACTCTCACCATGCCCTAAAAACCATGGTTATTGGGTTACATACATGATTGAGCCTTTGCATTCAATGCTCTAAAAAATCAGTCTAATACTAATTAGTAAACTAACAAGTATATTTGAGAGTCCACACTATCAAAAAAGTCCTTTTAGTACATCTACTTCATCTTGTTTTTAGAAATATAGTTATCAAAGATAATTATATTTAAAATTTTATACTATCTAATGAATGTTGTATTATAGACTACATCAACCAGTGGTGATATATTTATGTGATGTGTGTTATAACTACATTAGTGATCATTGATACAATTAAATCTGTGTAGAATACATTATCTAAAAATTCCCTTATGTTTGCATCCCTAACTAAATTGATCAGTTTGATATAATCTATTTGTTTATCATCCTATAACCATTTAATTTGTAGACTACATCAAACAACTCAACATAATTTATTTAATATTATTTTTAATTTTCCCTAGCTTATCTATATCATGTAGCTTGATATAGTTTATTTATCATTTAATCCTCTTTTTTTAAATAAATGTATCATTTCACTTGAATTAATCTAATCCAACTTTGTTTCCAGGATACTACATCAAACAAATTAATCTAGTCCATTTTGTCCAACCTCTAGTTGTGTCACCTTTCTCATTATACTGTATTGATTAGATTGATATTGGTTTCCTCAAAAAATTAATATATCGAATAGACCCAATACCATATATTTTATGTGATCATCTATTTTTTCCAAATACATTTTAGATTTTTAGTATCACGATGTCACCTATTAGGATTTTTATTGCTAGTATTAACCCACTCAGATTTTACATAAGTTACTCTTTCCTACCTACCCTGTCCACCACTAAACCCAAAACTTCATTGTGCAAGCATTCCCAAAATCCATCTATATGTATTAAACATAATATGTTGAATTAGACAAAATGATGATATAGATAATTCATATGTCTTGTAATCACCTAAAGTGGTATTTGAGTGCTAAGAGTGATAATTGAGACTACCTATACCTAGATTATCCCTAGACTTATTATAAAGCATATTATCACACTTATCTTTCCTTCATATAGGCCACAAACATCCCTAGTCATCCCTAAAGTAGTCTTAGACCCTTATTTCTTGATCTTAGTCCTATGTGCCTAGTGTTCTATCAGATGGTCACTAGCACCACATGGTGCTAGTGTCCCAAAAATGGTACTAATGTCCTTTAATTTTATTTTCCCCAAAAGGATATATTTTCAAAACTATAACTTCTTAGGGTCAACCTAGACCTATTTTATCACCCACACAAGCAATAGAATAGTATAAATACATGACTTTTTATAACCACTAGATGCAAATTAGATGAAAAATACACATTCAAATGTAAAACAAGTTGTGCATAATTAAGGTTATCAATCTCTATTTTACCCTGATTCTACATACTACCATCTACAATAGACCTAAGCTCAGACTACCTAGATTTCTAGTCTCAAGCACATTAAAGGCACTCAAGGACATTATCATACTAGCTTAACTTACACTTGAAATAGCACTTAGGTGGGGAGAATTACATCTAGCTTGATTCCTCCTTGGATATTGATATGTAAGAACCTTTCTTCACAATAAGGTGTTAAAGATGTCTAACCTACCCTTCTAACAAACACACTTTTCATCTCGTGTCAATTGGATGCCTTAGCTATAAGGAGGATTAGGTTTTGATCACTCAATCATTCATTACTATAAAAACATAGGGTTTCAAAACTTGTGAATGTAATAATAGACCTCAAAGATCCAAACATAGGTACACTCAGATGATCAAGATAGTCTTGTATAGAGGACACTACTGCCAATATTAGGACACTACTACCACATTTCTAATAATGGTGATACTATTCAATAATGGTGAGACTATCTTGGATGGGTTCTGACACTAAGATATATTTTTCAACACTTAGACCAGCTTCCACCTTAGTTTCCATTACCCAGATCATCTATCTCAGTTATTTTCTAGCTAAGTTATTACTTGTGTTATTTATTACTATTTATAGAAAATTCAAAGCTAGTCAATTATATAACAAATTAGTGGATATTTATTGTATATTATTTCTCTGATCTAGTCTACTTATCTCTTTAACACATATAGGATTTATAGTTTTTAAGTCCTATAAGGTTAAAACATTTTGTGAACCTAACTTACTTCGAACATTGATCAAACCCTAACCCTAGTTACTCTTAGGGTTTGTATCCTATTTGCATCTAAGATCAAATATTAATTCTAAGATCTCAAATTTGGTTCAATATTTGTTTTTTGAAATCTTTCCTAGATTAAATTTATTTTAATTTTCAAAATGTACAACAATTTGTTTTCCTACTTCTCAAACTACAATGGTAGAATTCAACAAATGATTTGATGAATCTGATAAGAAAAAGTTACAATATTTTGTGTCCAAACATTTGAATATGTAAGATGACCTCATCAATATTATTCATGAACAAATTCAAAATTCAAAAATGGTCAATTTTTAACTCCCCCAAATAATAACATTGTTACACCTACATTGAGGCCAACTAAGCTAGCACAACCAAGAATTGTAACTCAAAAAACCTAAATCATAACTACACCTCCTATGTCTAGTTCCTCCACTCTAGATGTACAAACCCTTATGCAAAAGGTTCATAATATAAAATTTAAGGTGTTATATTTTGAGAAGGGAGCCACTAGGCCATCACATGCCTTGGATTCTAATGTTATCTTAAATAAAACTTTGGCACATCACATTGTAAAAAATCCTTTACCATTTAGATTTGTGACACCCAAGCTTACATTGTATGATGATAAGGGTGACGTAGAACACCATCTTTGAGATTTTCATGTAGCATGTTTGGACTATGTGTTTAATTATTGGCTCCTCACTAAGTTATTCCCATTTAATTTAAAGGATTATTCATTATAATGGTTTTATGATCCTATGAATCAGTATATCACTACATTCAATCCTTTGGTAGACATGTTTTTAGCACACTTATCCATAACCATCATTGACAAGATTTCATATGCTCAAGTTGCACAATTTAAAAAAAAGATAAATGAGACTATTGTAGAATGTCTTATAATACAAGACTATATTAGCTAAATTAACTAGCCCCATGGCAAATGAAGAGATTCAAGACATATTCAAATAGATTCTTATACCAACATTACATCAATTTATTGTGTTTAACAAGTTTCCAATCTTCACAGATTTGTGACACACAATGAAAGAAAGAGAAGTCAAACTTCTCTCAATGGGAAAACTAAAATATAAAATTGGATCAGAATCAACTGCTAAGAGTTATAGTAAGCCTCAATACAAGGTAAGGGCCACTAAAAAAATGAGTGATCCAAAGACCATAGTTAATGTAGCTTCAGAGCCATCTCCTCACCTAGTTTTATCAGTTCTCCCATGTAAAGATTTCACCAACCTTATAGAATTAACAATACATATTTTACAATAGATCTTAGAATATAATGTCATATCTCTCTATCCCATAAAATAGGTTGATATGACATGTCCTATTCTAAATAACTATGATTCCAATGCATTATATGAGTATCTGGGGCACCAGGCCATATAAAAAATAAATACATTAACCTAAAACATAAGATACAAGATTTGATTGAGGCTAACTATTGACGCAGTGGAGCACACCCTTGAAAGAAGGTTGAGCTTCTATCTTCCACACGGCACAATGAAAAATCCTCTCTTTCCTATGGGTCTAGCAAAATTGAGGGGAGAGTCTCTAGATAAGGGGTAGCTCCCTTTGATGCATCTATGATTTATTCTAGTACATTTGCTAATATATATATATATATATATATATATATATATATATATATATATATATATATATATATATATATATATATATATATATAATGGTGGGGGTTGAAAAGAGATAAATATACTAAAATAGAACCTAGACTAAGAGGGTGATGCACCAAAAAAGTTTGATCTACTCATACTTACACTTTGAACCAAAAGAAAACATATATACACTTTATCTGGTAAAAGGACCAGACTGCAGAGAACTTAACAAAATGCTTAATGAAGACACATAAAAGATGAACTTACCATAGGTGCTATAGGAAGGCACACTATCTGATAACCATCTCCTATCTCTGTGCTCTAGATACAGCTCTTTTTCCATCTACAAAAATGGCACTTTGTCTATACCAGGCATGTTGGTATCAAGCTTGTGAGAGCATCAAGAAGAAATGACTGAACACAAGGTTAACACTCAGACACACTTAGAGATATACCCAATCAAAATAGAGATAAAGATGTGTATTCTATTGATTCCAGGTGAAAATTGGTAGGGATTCACCTTACAACAATCAGAGATCCCTTTCTTAAATGAGAAGTTACAATATATATAGAGAAGAAGAAAAAAAGTGCCCCTTTTGGAAAAGACTTTGGTGCCTTTTAACAAGTGGCCTACATGTGTTGAGACCATTAGGAAGAGGAAGCTGCTAAAATAAAATTCTATGTTAGCTTCAATTTTGACTTTAGGTGTTTAAATACATTAAACATCATGCATGAAAATATAGGCCACACTGTTTGTCTGCAAACAAGATCACTCCTTCAAGGCATTCACATGGTTTATCTGCTCATCAATGCAAAGTGAAGAAAAATGGGTCACATCATTCACTATTTGTGCTCCTTGATGACCACTTGGTAGATACTATGTCAACTATTGAAGTAACTCCTTAAGTCAACACCTTCCTTTTCCACTTGGACTATTTTGTCCATTTCTGCAGTTGGCTCTTTTATCTCTTCCTGGCTTTGTCTTTTCTACTCCTTTGGCCTTCAGGGGATATCTTCTACTAATTCTTTATCTCTTTGGGCTCCCTTCTCAGTAGTCTCTTCCTTTTGGCCTTAAGCATTTGAATTCCTTCAAGTTCACACCTTTCATTAAAAAAACAATGGTTACTTCATGGTCATAAAGTTGACATCTGCACACCCATTGCCATTTGAAAGCCAACGGCTATTCTGTTGTCCTAAAATTGAAATCTACGGGGATGTCATTAGACATCTAGATCCCAATGGCTAGTCCATGATGCTCCACTTTGATGTTCATGGGTCCATCACCCCTTTGTCAATTCCTTTAGCTTTTGTCTTTAGAACCTCCCAAAGGGAAGGTGTCCCTTCAAGCCTTGAGAAAGGTCCTCCTTTTGGCAGTCGAGAGTCCCCCGCAAGGGAACCTAACCTTTAGGGTCCATCAGTGGCCTTGCTCTTCAAATCCTTTAGACAAAATGTTTGAAAGAATTCCTTTAGATAAAATGTCTAAAGGAAATCTTTCCTTTGTCTTTCCCACTTACCACTTTCTGTTGTGCTTTGTTGTTAGGTGAATTCCTTCAGACAAAATGTTTGAAAAAATTCCTTCAGACCTTTTATCCGAAAGAATTCACTTTTCTCACTTTGCCATGGGGACTTTTCTAAAAGAATTCCTTACTCTTTACCTTTTGAATTTATTGAGACAAAATGTTTGAAGGAATTCCTTTGAGCATTTTTACCGAAGAAATTCAACCTTTGCCTTAGCATTTCTGAAGGAAAATCACCCTTTTGATTTCTTCACAAAGGTTCCTTGCCCTCCACAAGGGTAATTTTGGGTTTGGGACTGCCCTTCACAAGGGCACTTGTCCTTCAGGCTTTAGAAGACCCCCTTTGAACCTTCTGACCTAAACCAATTCTTGAACTATCCCTTTGAACCAACCCATTGATCTAACTCATTGAACTAACTCATTGAACCAAACTGATTGAACCAACTAAACTGAACCAACTCATTGAACTAAAATGATTGAACCAACTCATTAAAATAACTCATTAAACCAAATTGATTGAACCAACTGAATTGAAGCAACTTATTGAACCAATCTCATTAAATCGACTAAACTGAACCGACTCATTGAACCAAACTGATTGAACCAAGTGAACTGAACTAACTTGTTAAACCAAACTAATTGAACCAATTGAACTAAACCAACTCATTAAAATAAAAATGGTTTAAAATTCAAGTTTAAATTTCTTAGAAAGATCATGCTATTGGACCCCAACGTCGAACCATTAAACTGGTTCCTCCTTTTGTCGAAAGACTTGTGCAAATCAAATTTAAATTGGCTCAGAACAACAGGGGAAAAAGGAGACTGATTTTGGCCTCCAAGGCCAAAATGGTCAACAAAATGGTGATTCCCAGGGGAAGCACGCCTACTATGCTTAAAAACTAGTAGCCTTAAAGTCCATTAGGCACGGAGTTGAGATGCATCTTTAAAAGAGTTAGCAATAGTTGTGTGGTATCCAAGAATCAATCATGAAGGTTTTACCCCCAAAAGAAAATGAAAACACACACAAGACTAAGAAAACTACTAACATGTGTAGAAGCACTTAGGGAAAATAGGGAAAAATAAAGAAAATATATACATGATGGGTGAAGAGCTCAGTGATAATGCCTAAGATGTATCTAATTTACTAGGATATACAATACTTCACCATCCAACTTGGAGAGTTGGAATGCATTATGTTATTTTCACTGAGTGATGACATATGGACCAATCCATAGGGTGTTAAACTTTGCATGCTTTCTAGGCTTATCTTGTTCTACATCCCATTTCAAGATGATGTCTCCTACAGAGAAACCTTTTGATGAAGATCTCTTGTCAAAGTATTTCTTCATCTACTATTGGTGACTAGTCATAGAAGCCATAGCCTAGTCCCTTGTCTCTTGAAGTTCCATCAACTCGCATAGCCTAACCTCCATGTTGTTGCCTTCTTCTAATTATAGCTGGTGAGTAAGGTCTAAGGTTGGAAACTCAAGTGAAATAAGAAGCCTAGATTCTCTTCCATACACAAGCATGTATGGTGAATTACCAATTTCTCTCTTTGGAGTGACCCTATCTGCCCACAGGGCTATTTTTAATTTGGCATGCCAAGTCCTCTAATTATCCTCCTAATAATCCTGATCAAGTTCTTATTGGTGGACTTAGCTAGCCCATTACCCTGTGGGTAGTAGTTGGATGACTGCTAAGATAGATACCATATCTCAATGCCCATTCACTCATTTTAGTTCCTAGAAAAGCTAAAGCATTATCTAAGATGATGGTAGCTAGAACCCCAAACCTTGCCACTAGGTCCTCATAAAAATCTAGGACTACACTTTCGTTGGCTTCCTTCAAAGTGGAAATCTCTACCCATCTTGTGAATTAGTATGTGGTGGTTAGGACCCACTTGTGTCCAGCACTGGAGGGAGGGTTAACCATCCCTATAAAGTCAAGGCCCTATTGCATGAATGGCTACTCCACCTAAATAAGTTGTAAAGGCATGTTAGCTAGCCATTGCTTCCCATCAAAGAGTGCACATTTTTGGCACTTTCATATCCAAACATGAGTGTCTCTTAATAGAGTAGGCCAAAAGTACCCAACTCTCATTATTCTTGTAGCTATAGGCCTAGGAGTAAAGTGACCACTAGTTAGCCCATCATGGAACTTGAACAGCACCCTATCAACCTAACTTAGGTCTATGCACCTTAAAAGCACTCTTGAGAGATCCCTTATAAAAAACACTCCATCAACAAATACATAAAGGAGAGATTAGAGTCTAAAATATCTCCTCTTGGTCTTATCAAGGCCCTGCGGGCACTCACTAGTGAGAAGGAAATGCCTCAAGTCTGATGTCTAATCCTTCATAATAGCTGGTTCTTTTGTTGTAGATGCATCATGAATTAGCAAACTATCCTCTTTTTTCTATTTAAGGTCTACAACAAGGTGTTCACATAGGCCTTTTCCTCTTACCAGCTTGGTGATCTTAACATCCACATCATACTCCATTACTTTAGTGATCTATCTTTCTCTCTTTTCTTTCAGATCATGGTTGGTCAAGAAATATTTGATGCTGGGATGTGGGACCATGAGGTGAATCTTATTGTTGGACAACATATGTCTAAATTTCTTTAGGCTTCATATGACTGCAAGGACTTGCTTTTCCACATATGTATACCTGACCTCAAAACCCTTTAGGCCTTGGCTAAAAAATGAAAGTGGTTGCTCAAGGTTATCACCATTTGCTTGGGTAAGCATGATAGAGATTACCTCTTCATTTTCAAAGGTGTAGAGGTTAAAATTCTTGGTGAAGTTAGGACTGATCAAGGTAGGACCCTAGGTGATAGCCTGCTTGATCTCTTCAAAGCTATCCCTCCTTTGCACTGTCCACGTGAACTTCTCATCTTTCTTCAGCATAGAGGTTAATGGCTTGACTACCTCTACAAAATTTAGAATAAATCTCTAGATGAAAATTATTTTTCTAAAGAAGCTCTACAAGTTTTTCTTATGTTTAGGCAAGGACAGCTCTAGGATGGAGCGAACTCTCTCTGGATCAATGGTCAAGCCTTCTTTAGAAATAACATGGCCAAGGAGTTTACCCTCATGGACAATGAACACACATTTCTTTGAGTTGAGAGAGATAATAAACTCTCTACACCTCTCAAAGATTTGTCTAAGGTGTTTCATGTGTTGGCCCACCTCCTTAGAGAAAATTGTCACATCATCAAGATACACCAACACAATGTTATTTATCAGGCCCTAAAAGGCCATGTCCATGGCTCACTAAAAAGTGGCACCAGCATTGGATAGTCCAAATGGCATTTTTCTATAAGCAAACATCCCCCATTTGGTAGTAAAGGCTATCTTGTACTGGTCATAGTCTTGCACCAAAATCTGATTATATCTTGAATACCCATCTAAGAGGGAGAAATGCTCACTGCCCATCACCATTTAAAGGATTTGCTCCATGCTTGGGAGAGGATAATGGTCTTTCAAAGAGACTCTATTGAGATCTCTAAAATCTACACATAATTTGATCTCCCCATTCTTTTTCTGAATAGGAATAAGATTGGCCAGTTAAGAAGAGTGTTTGATTGGAAATATTATCCTGGACTCAATCAACTTGGTGAGTTCCTTCCACATGAGAGGCATAATCTTTGGGATCACAAGCCTTTTCTTTTGCTTGATCAGCTTGGTGCCTTCCTCCAGCTTAATGGTATGTTGTGCCAAACTTGGGTTGAAACCATTCAAATCGTTATACTCTTAGGTTAAGACATTAGCAAATACCTGGCACAATAAGGTGAAGGCCTACCTTTCATGGTCCATGCACACTTTCCCAAGTACAAGTAGCTTATTATTGAATATTTCAACCTTCTCATAGTTCTCCTCCTTCATTTTGATGCTTGCCTTATCACTTTTCAATTGGTCATCTTCATTGAAGATACTCTTGAGAGTGACCAAGCCTTTGGAAGTTTATTGTTCTTCAGCTGAGCAATTTGGTTGCCATACTACTACTGTAGCTTAGCCTAGTTTTTAGTAGCAAACTCAAGTTATTCTTTCAAGAAGAGTGTTATTTATTGGTCACTATCAAACACCTACCAGTTAGTGATGTTGTCAGGTACAGAGGGTCAGATTACTACCTTCAAATGGTGCAAACTGCAGTCTCTACCTATCTCCTTAGGGATATCAAACTGGGCACCAACTACTACTAGCCTATATGCTTGCTTATTCTACTCTCTAGGAATGGAGGTAACATTGAAAGCAAGGAAACTCTCCACTAAGTCCCATACCTGATTTTTATAGGACTTAAGCAAAGAATTCTTTGTCAGATTTTGGCCCCTTATCTGATTCATAATCAGCTCACTATCACCAAAAACCTATAGCTATTTGATTCCTCTTTTCCTCCCCCACTCCAAACCATGGATGAGGGATTCATACTCTACAATATTGCTTGTGTAAGAAAATTGAAACTTGAAAGATGAAAAGTATTTCTCCTTTAAAGGAGAAACTAGAACTACTCCACCACCAGCTCCCAACTTACTTCTTGAGCCATCAAAGAACAACTACCATAAACTTGAGCTTTCTTGGCTTGCTTTCATCAAATTTGGTACAAAATTACCCTCTTCGTGCATGTAATAAATCCTAAGGCTTAAATCTTCTATGAAATTGTAAGGATCATGCTCAAAGTTGTCACTTCCCCATTCGTCTAAGAGCAGGTCAGCAACTCCTTCAAGGGTGGAAGATGGAGATTGATCCACTTGGAATTCTTCCTAGTCAATAATGGCATAGCTGACATTTACTACCTTGAGTGAGTATGAAACCAAAAGATCTCTATGGAGTGGATCTGATTCAATCTTAACCTTAGTCCCATACTTGGTTTTAAAAACTAGATAGGACCAGTTTGCTGCTAGGTAACCACCTATTTTAGATGTGAAATCTCTGGACAAGCAAATATCAAAGTAAGGAGGGACATCTACCACTACCACATCATGAGGACCTAAGAAGGTTAGGTAGGAATGTAGCATCAAGCTCAAAACTTTTACCACTCTAACTATTTTTTTGGTGTTCCATCCAGATGTAGGACTCCCTTAGTCATCTCTTCATATTTGAGTCCTAGTTTATCCGCTATGCATTTAGGCATTACCGAGGTGCTTGCTCTACTATCAATGATGTAATTATGCACCAAGAAATATCCTATAACCAAGGATAAATAAAAGGGGGAACCTTTTCCTCTTTCTTAACTTGGCCTGATGTGGAAGGCTGCCCATTCATCATCAGAACATTATCAGCCTTTGTTGGGATAGCTTGTTCATTCAGTCCATGAAATTATTTTTGCAGCATGTCCTTTTGTCTTGGTATCAATAATGAATCCCATAAGGTGATATTAATGTGTAGCTTCTTCATTTGGTCTACCATGTTGACTTGGGGGTTTCCTTCTTTCAAATTTTTTTGGGATCACTTACAGCCTGAGGCACAGGCTAAGGAGCTGAAGGTGCAACCAGTGGTTTGAAGTTTAGAACCTTTTGGTTTACATGTGATGAAGAAGGTGGTGTTGATGTTTGAGTAGTTGTTTGAGATTCTTCCATTTCTCTCCTTTTAGACCTTATGTTGGCTACGACATAGTCACCCTGATTGTCTACACTACTCATGTAGTTGACTTCATAAAACTCACCTTCTAGGTGATTCATGAGAGTAGAATCGGGCTGAGTCTGACTGCTACCCATGCCAAGTTGCATTGAAGCCTCAAAGTTTGGGAATTGGGTGGCTGCCTAATTATCCTATGCATTTGTGTAGTGACTCAACATTTCATTTGTATAAATAACTTGATCTTGACCACGTCCCATGGTTGAGCAACTGGGCTATTCTTGTACCAAATTGTTTTGAGTAGGTGCTAGAGCCTTGGATGATGAAGGGGCACCTAGATTATATCCTTGGAAAGGTCTACCCTATGCAAACTAACCCTACCCTTAATTTTAATTCTAGAAAGGGGGTCTATTTGCTTGTCCATACTATTGATATCCTTGATTTGGTCGATTGCCTTGAGCTTACTACCTTTTAAGAGCCACTAGTTCATTTATTACACTTTATAATAAGGTTTTAACTTCATGGAGGTCATTGGATGAAGTAACAGCCAGCTTTTCTATGCCATACAGACGAGCCAAGGTGGGTGCAGTAGTCTAGATTGGAGGTAGCTATTTAGGAAAGAGTAACATGTGAGGCCTAAGGGCTATCTTTCCAGCCTGCACCAGGCAATTCTCAGCTGCTATAACTATGTCATAGATAGCAGGTAACACATGTCCTCCCATGGACTGTATCATAATACCAATATCGCTATTCAATGCTTTCAAATAATAGAGAAAAGCATATCTCAGAGTCAACCTTACCAGAATGGGGATTTTATCCCATGTCTTTTGAAAATGAGTATTGAAATCTTGTATGAAATCATTTGGAGCTCTTTTCATAGTGGTCAGCTGTTCGATAAGTGAAAGGTGATCACTCTTCTCCCCAAATTTTTTCATTAAGAGGGTTCCCAATTTGTTCCAAGAATCAACTAAATTCATGGGAAAAGTCCCATACTAGTCTAGAACCTTGCCCTTGAAAGACAATGCCAGCAATCTGATCATAATATTTTCCTCAGTGACATTGTGAATATTGCAGAGGTTAGAAATATTTTTGATGTGTTTGATAGCAGTAATGGGCCCTTCTCCATTAAAGGGAGGCACACTTTTAAGGACTGCCCCTAGAATTGGGTCATAATGTAGGAGATTCAAAGGACTCTGACCATGAAAGGCCACAAAAGGTAAAGCCATAGCTATGACAGGATTCAATCGAGGCCTTCTTACATAGGTGTATCTTATAGTAGGTCTGGGAAGGTGATTTTCTAAATAAGGATGAGTTTTTTCAAACCTCAGTCGCTTTGCTAAGTTCAAAGGTAGTTCCATGAATTCAAAAGGGACACCCTTAGTAGCAGATTGTGTGGTGATTTTAGGCATAAGAGGTCAGACTGGTCTTTGATCAGAGACTGATGTTCCTATCAGTGGAGTCTCTAGATGCTAAAAATGGTTGATTTTGTTGTAGTAGGACCAGCATCAATCATAGAACTTTGCTGAGTGTTAAAAATGGTGTTAAAAATATGTCCCACTGGGCATGCCAAAAATTGTTGACACAGTGGAGTGCACCCTTGACAGAAGGCTGAGCTTTTGTCTTCCATGCGACATAATGAAAACTCCTCTCTTGCCTATGGGTCTAGCAAAACTGAGGGGAGAGTCTCTAGATAAGGGCTAGTTCCCTTTGATGCATCTCTGATTTATTCCAATACATTCGATTATATATATATATATATATATATATATATATATATATATATATATATATATATAATGGGGGGGTTGAAAAGAGAGAAAGATACTAAAATAGAACCTAGACTAAGAGGGTGATGCACCAAAAAAAATTGATCTACTCATACTCAAAATTTAAACCATAAGAACACATACATACACTTTATCTAGTAAAAGGATATATATATATATAATGGGGGGGTTAAAAATAGAGAAAGATACTGAAATAAAACCTAGAATAAGAGGGTGATGCACCCAAAAAATTGATCTACTCATACTCAAAATTTGAACCATAAGAACACATACATACACTTTATCTGGTAAAAGGACCAAACTGTAGAGAACCTAACAAAAGGCTTAATGAAGACACACAAAAGATGAACTTACCACAGGGGCTATAGGAAGGCACACTATTTGATAACCATCTCTTATCTCTATGCTCTAGATACAACTCTTTTTCCATCTGCAAGAATGGCGCTTTGTCTATACTATGCATGTTGGTATCAAGCTTGTGAGAGCATCAAGAAGAAATGACTGAACACAAGGTTAAAACTCAGACACACTTAGAGATATATCCAATCAAAATAGAGGTAAAGATGCATATTCTATTGATTATAGGTGAAAATTAGTAGGGATTTACCTTACAATAATGAGATATCCCTTTCTCAAATGAGAAGTTACAATATATATATAGAGAAGAAGAAAACAAAAGTGCCCCTTTTGGAAAAGACTTTGGCACCTTTTGACAGGTGGCCTACATGTGCTGAGAGCATTGGGAAGAGGAAGCCGCTGAAAGAGAATGCTATGTCAGCTTTGATTTTGAATTTAGGTGTTTAAATACATTAAATGTCATGTGTGAAACATAGGTTGTGCCATTTGTCTGCAAACAAGACCACTCCTTCAAGGCATTCACATGGTTTGTTTGCTCATCAATGCAAAGTGAAGAAAAATGGGTCACATCATTCACTATTTTCACTCCTTGATGACCACTTGGTAGATATTGTGTCAACCACTGGAGTAACTCCTTGAGTTGACATCTTCCTTTGCCACTTGGACTATTTTGTCTATTTCTGCACTTGGCTCTTTTATCTCTTCTTGGCTTTGTCTTTTCTACTCCTTCAACCTTCAGGGGCTATCTTCTACTAATTCTTTGGCTCTCTGGGCTCCCTTCTTGGTGGTATCTTTCTTTTGGCCTTAAGCCTTTGAATTCCTTTAGGTTCACACCTTTCATTAAAAAAACAATGGTTACTTCATGGTTGTGAAGTTGACATCTTCACACCCATCACCATTTGAAAGCCAACAGCTATTATGTTGTCCTGAACTTGACATCTGCGGGGACATCATTAGATGTCTAAATCCCAATGGCTAATCCATGATGCTCAACTTTGACATCCACGGGCTCGTCACCCCTTTGTCAATTCCTTTAGCTTTTGTCTTTGGAACCTCCCAAAGGGAAGGTGTCCCTTCAAGCCTTGAGAAAGGTCCTCCTTTTGGTAGCTGAGAGTCCCCCGTAAGGGCACTTGCCCTTTGGGGTCCTTCGGTGGCCTTGCTCTTCAAATCCTTTAGTCAAAATGTCTGAAGGAATTCCTTCAGACAATTTTTTTGAAGGAAATCTTTCCTTTGTCTTTCCCGCTTACCGCTTTCTATCGGGCTTTTCTATTAGGTGAATTCCTTCAAACAAAATGTCTAAAGGAATTCCTTTGGACCTTTTGTCTGAAAGAATTTGCTTTGCTCACTTTGCCATGGGGACTTTTTTGAAAGAATTATTTGCTCTTTACCTTGTGAATTTCTTTAGACAAAATGTCTGAAGGAATTCCTTTGATCATTTTTCCTGAAGAAATTCAATCTTTACCTTAGCATTTCCAAAGGAAAATCACCCTTTTGATTTCTCCTCAAAGGTTCCTTGCCATCCGTAAGGGTACTTTTGGGTCTGGGACTACCCTCTACAAGGGCACTTATCCTTCAAGCTTTGGAAGACCCCCTTTGAACCTTCCAACTTGAACCAATTCTTGAACCATCCCTTTGAACCAACCCATTAAACCAACTCATTGAACTAACTTGTTGAACTAACTCATTGAACCAAACTAATTGAACCAACTAAACTAAACCAACTCATTGAACCAATTGAACTAAACCAACTCATTGAACCAAACTAATTGAACCAATTGAACTGAACCAACTTGTTGAACCAAACTAATTGAACCAACTAAATTGAACCAACTCGTTGAACCAAACCAATTAAACCAACTGAACTGAACCAACTCATTGAACTAATAATGGTTTAAAGTTAAAGTTCAAAGTTATTAGAAAGATCATGCTATTGGACCCTAACATCGAACCACTAAACTGGTTCCTCCTTTTGCCGAAAGACTTATGCAAATCAAATTTAAATTGGCTCAGAACAACAGGGGAAGAAGGAGACTAATTTTGGCTTGTAGGGCCAAAATGGTCAACACTAACATTATTGATGTGGGCACACCCAAAAAGGTATGAAATTAAAATAAATAAAAGCTAAGACATTGAAAATATTCTTAGATTCATTTCCAAAGCACATAGTGAATGAGGTAGGGAGCACTTTAGGTGTTCACTACACATATCAGGTAGATCCACCACTAGATTCATATCACACTACTATAGAGGAGGCACACCCACTACACAATATCATTGGTGTGTACCACACTATAGTTATAGATAGACCACTCATCAATTTTTCAATATAAGAGATTATTATTGATGATACATATTTATATGCACTATTTATATAAGCTTACATAGATCATCATCCTATCTAGAGTGTTATGGTTGACAACGGGTCAAGAATTAACATGTGCACTATCACACTTATACATCATTTGGGGTATTCATAGCATGATATGTCCCCTATACACATAATTATTAGTGGTTTTAGTGGTCATGTTTAGATCTCTATCAAGGAGATTGTACTTCCACTATAGGTTAGACCAACACATGTGGCCACTAATTTCTTAGTAGTACCTAGTGAAGGAGAGTTTGATATGTTGTTGGGTAGGACATGAATATATAAACTATGAGACATCCCATCTATAGTGCACATATGCATAAAATAATCTACATTTCATTTTGATTTTCAGTTGTGCAATCCAAATTTTTGTCCCTGTACACTTTGGTTTGAGACAGTGAAGTTTTTGACTCAGAGCACGGGCTCAAATTTCTTTTTGCCTCAGTTTTGTCTAAGTGTCAAAATTGAGCAAAAGCTACCAAGTGTGATCAGCTGAGGCACTTTTCATAATTTATATAAGTTGCTTAGAATGTGCCACGTGTCCCATAACAACTCAGTAGAGTGCAACAAGTGTCAGCATCTACATCTCATGTTTCTCATACGTTTCAAAGGCTTATTTTCAACAAGATTTTCTCAAGATCAAGTAGAAGGCACCAGGTGGAAAATGCAGAAGGTTTCAATATGATTTTCTAAAAGTAATGGAAGATGCCACATATCCCTAGCTAAATATAATGGAAGCCACCATGTGTCAACATCCGAATTATCTTCACTTTGTTTCATTGATAAGTAAAGACTGTGGTGGGTCCCAAGTTTTATTTCTGAGGCAAGTAGAAGCTGCCAACTCTCAACATCTATGTAAATATGAAATGAGACCTAAATGTTTCTATAGTATAGATAGAGTGATGTGGAGACCACCAAGTGTTACCTTTTGCAAGATTCTCAAAGGGTAGCTAAGAGTAGTGGAGACTGCCACATATCCCTTATTTAAAATGTGTAGAAAGTGCCACCTGTCCCTGTTCCCTTTTTGAAGTTGCTCAGGAAAGAAGTGCTTTGGGTCCCATTTTCTATAGAAGTTGTTTAAGTTTTGGAGAAAAAGATGGTGATATATGTCAAGGATGGAACACTTCTAAGTGAAAACACAATAAGAGTATAGGTTATGCGAAAAGTGCCATGTGTATTCAGTAAGTGTTACAAAACATGCCAAGTGTCATTTTCCAGTGCCTCCTAAATAATAAGAAGGTTTTCAAGTAAATTAGGGGAATCAGCCAAGTGTCCTCTCTCATTTGAAAGTGGGAAGCATCTTGGGTATCTACTTTGGCCAATGAACTTGTAGAAAGATAGAACATTTCAAATCCATGAAATATCTTGTGTTAGACACTTCCATTTCAATTAGAGTTCAATTAGGTCGTTGGATTGGGAATGTGCAGAAAATCTAGAGCTAATCTAAGGCTATAAATAGGGGTGTAGAGATCACCAGAAGATCATCAGAAGATAGAGAGAATTTTTTGCAAGAGATTATTGTCAAGAGTTTTTAGACTTTTTTAGCTGTGATCAAGAATATCATTTACCTTTGTTCTATTTTCTTGAGTTAGAAAGTTTATGTAACTATGCATGTTTCTATGCCTTTTATGTGACTGGAGAATTAATAAAAAGATTGAGTTCTATGCCTTTGTTGATATTTTTTATGTCACTACAAAATTAGTCTAAGTTATGAGCCTCTGTTTCTATTATTTTCATCTTTTACATTGATCATGCCTTACTCGCTCTTTAATGTAATCGAATCTTACATATAGCTTCACTGTGCTCAGAATTAAGGGTCAAATTAAATTTAGGTGCATTACCATAGTTAGATTTTCTTTCGTTGCACTTGTGTTTGTATTTAATCCCTATCCCTTTTCCCCTTATACACTTGATATAAAGAAGAGCCAACTTCTTTAAAATTTAGAGGTTGTTTCAGGTTACAAGTCCCACATTCCTAAAACTTCCCATTGATGGTGTTAGAAATAGTGAAATTTTAATCATCAACAATTTTTGGCATGCCCAGTGGGACTCTATCTTGAAGTTTATTTCAAGACCGTATGAACCAAAGAGCTATAAGGAGTCAGAGTTGTGGACCAGTGACAAGATCTCAATCTACTATAAATCCCGGTATTCTTTTTCCACCATTGGTAACTATTCCAAGAAGAAGATTCAATCAGTTTATACCAATACCAAGAGTAAATATGGGAGATCCTATACCCCTAAGGAATTATGCAAGTTGGAACACTGGCAGTCCTTTGATCCTCCCAATACCACCAGCCACTTGGGACCCTATTCTAGTAAATGCCTTGAAGGCTCTACCCAAATTTAGTGGGCAAGATTTAAAAACTCATGAAGAGCATTTGAAAGATGTGTCTAATGTCTGTGTCATACATGTTGTCACACAACATAATGTGGCTATAAGATTATTAGCAGCCTCTTTTAAAGGAAAGGCTCTAGAATGGTATCGATCCTTAACCCCAAATACAATATCTACATGGGATCAGCTTGGAGATCTTTTCTTTGAAAGATTTAAAGAAAAGGGTGATAAGTCTTCTTTGTTATAGCAATTGATTACCATCCAAAGGGCACCACAAGAAGCAATGATTGACTTCAATTCAAGATTTCAAAGGACTTGGGAAAGAATCCTTGCTACAGCTAGACCATTACCAGGTATGGCTATAGTATTTTATCTTAAGGCTTTAAATTCAGATATATCTATTATGATTCAGTCACTTGGAGGTCAGACTCTGCTAGAGGCTTATGACTATCCATTCAGAGCTAAAAATAATTTAATAGATGTTGTAAAGTTTCCCCCAAGGCCTCTCATGCCCATGTTTCCAGAGATTACCTTGCCATTACCTCAAGAAGCATCTAATTCCATAGCCCCACCTGTGTCTATGTATAAATATCCTCAACAACCTGCTAAAGAACTTCTCCCTACCCAATCATCTGAGATGGATGATATCAAGAATATTTTAAGGACATTTTCTAATGAGCTAATTAATATAAAAAGATATCAGAATCCTTATCCTAAACCCCAATATCAAGGCTCCCAAGGAAATATATTTACATCACAGCCAAACTAGTATCAGGGTCATTAAAGGAAAAATAACCCTCAGCCAACAAACCAATTAGTTATAGTCCCTACACCCTCACAAACTATTCCCCCAAATCCAAATAGGGAGATTGTTCAAGGGAAAAATAATTATGTGAATAGCACCAATGCCTAGTGTTTCCCTTGTAATAATGATCATACACCTAGAGATTTTCCCATGGGTAATCTACAACAAAAGGTAGCAGAGCAAAGAATAATGGATGGACAATTTGCCAGTACTTTAGATGCACAAACTTATCAGTCTTCTGGTATGCAAAATTTAGTCCTGATGGCTTAGATGCAAGGGATGTCTCTACAACAAGAAGAATAAATAGCCCCTGAACATGATTTGTTTTCATGGGTTGAAGATGAAGAATCAATATTCTTGAATGAAACTTCTGCTTCCAAGAAACTAGGGGTACAATCAGACTACTATACTAGATCAAAGAGAAGAATGATGGAACAGCCTGAAGTTGCAAATAGTCATATTATGGAGAATCCTCCATTTCAAGGTCATAGAAACATAGCTGTCAGACAAGAGGTGCATCAACCAGTGCAGAATCAAGTAGTTCCTGGACATGTTTAAGAAAAATCAAGGTTCCCTTACTTTCCAAGAACCCAAACATTATGACCAATTAATGTGGTGGAACAACTGAAGAGGACTCCAGCACAAGTATCAATATGGGATATATTAGCTATTCCTAAACAAAATATGTTGTTACAAGAAGCTCTACAAGGCCAAGCAATGCCTAAACATAATGGCATCAAAGAAGGACTTGATGATAAATAAAAGCTCAAGGACATAGTTCCTCTAAAGACAACAACATTTTTGAACATTGCAGCAGAGGTAAGTAAATCCAAACCAGAGCCTTTCTATTTGACTCTGATAATTGGAAAGAAACTCTTGCATAATACATTGATAGATTCAGGGGCTAGTACTACGGTAATGCCTAAGCAAATAGCTGATGCTTTAAAAATAAAGTATGAACCACTTACGAAAGGAGTTATGCAGCTAGATGGAAAATCAGTACAAACAATAGGGAGAATTAAACAACTCCCATTACAATTATATACTTGTCCCAATATAATTGTAAATCAAGATGTGGTAGTCATAGATATACCTCCTATTTTTGGTTTATGTTTATCCAGAGACTTTACAACCAAAATAGGAGGCTATATGTCCCTTGACTGGTCTCATCTCATCCTAAGAACCAAATATGGTTTAAAGATGAAAATCCTATCAGAACCACTATCAAAGGATCATATCACCAATGAACCAACATCAAAATTAGAGGCAGATCATGTTATGTTGAATAAAGAAGAAAGGGTTTTTTTTGAAGAGCTGGGTGACTGGACTGAACATGATCAGGAAGAGGAAAATAACCAATTGTTAGCTATGATGCATAGTGACCCATATGGAAATTATGACTCTACTGGTCTAGGCACTTATGTCATTTTTGATGAAGATCATGAAATCCCAAATGTTTTAAGGGAAGAAATGCCAACTACTCAAGAATTTGGAAAAGAAGATTCAGAGATCCAGACCTTGAATTTTGATGGGGCTAGAAGTAAAAGTGGTGCTGGAGTAGGAATTTGTCTTGTTGCTCCAAATGGGGAGAAAATTTTGAGAGCTATCTGTTTCCAATTTGCTTGTACTAATAATGATGTTGAATATGAATCCTTAGTACATGGAATCATATTAGCTAAGAAAAAGGGAGTAAAGAATCTTATAGTAAAAGGAGATTCAGAATTAGTGGTAAAGCAAATTAGGGAAAAGGCAATAGCCAAAAATGTAAGAATGAGATCCTACAGACACAAAATTTGGGACTTAATAGAAGATTTTGAAGCTTTCAATATTGAAGTAGTTTCAAGAACCCAAAATTCTAAAGCTGATAGGATGGCACATATTGGTTCATAGTTTGATCTAGCAACTGGCATATTAGTTAATAATGAGTCAGTAAAGGTTATAGTAAGGCCAACCATCCCAGATAATGATGAGAATTGGAAGGTTTTTGAAAATGATTCTTAGGTACTCTCATTCTTGCAATAATAAGGGGAATTTGCAGATTAGTTGCAACAAAAAATTGAAGAGGCATATGGGGACCAAATTATACAATTAAAGAATAATAAGCTTCCCAAAGGCTTAATCACTTTAGAAAACCTTTTTGATCTAGAAGATGTAGGCCTAGAGAAGAAAAGGTTCCAAGTAAATAAAGTAGATTATTCTGAAATAGAGGTGAGTGAAGGAAAAAAATTAAAAATTGGAAATTCTACAACTCAAGAGTAAAGAGAGACTAATTCACTTATGCAAAAGATATGATAGAGTCATAGCCTGGAGCTATGAAGACCTTCATGGATATAATAGAGACATCATTCAACACACAATAGAACTGACTAAAGGATATAAGCCAATTAGATAGAAACAGAGGCCAGTAAATCCAAGGATTGAACCTCTGATGGTGGATGAGTTGCAAAAACTCATAGATTCTAAAATAATTTTTCCAATCAAACACTCAACTTGGGTATCAAATCTAGTACCAGTTAGGAAAAATAATGGAGACATAAGACTCTATGTAGATTTTAGAGACCTAAATAGAGTATCTCTAAAAGATCATTATCCTTTACCCTCTATGGAACAAATTCTACAGACTGTGACT
Source organism: Torreya grandis (assembly GCA_037957365.1). Classification (NCBI taxonomy): domain Eukaryota; kingdom Viridiplantae; phylum Streptophyta; class Pinopsida; order Cupressales; family Taxaceae; genus Torreya; species Torreya grandis. Next base: position 714,249 of record JARHVA010000500.1, read on the forward strand.
AGATCAGAGATATTTTCCTTGCTAGATGGTTTCTTTGGATACAATAAAATTTGGTTGGCTAATGAAGACCAATACAAGACTGCTTTTACTATAGCTCACATAGAATATCATAACATGAATGATGATAATCTATTAAAACTCTTTGTTTCCACCCTAAAAGCCTGTATTGAATACAAAGTTAGGAGTTTTCCTCCCAAAATCTTAGAAGAGGCCTTTGATTAAGTAAAAGTACAATATTTCCTCAAGGCTCAATTTTAACCTTCTTATAATTCCACAAAAGAATCTTTTAAAACTTCAAATTATGAAATCACCATTAAAAATTATCAATCCAAGCCTCCTCTGTTGGGAGGATGGGTGGATAAACCGGAAGCACACAATTTGATTACTAATACCAAGCAACTTAATATGCGGAAATTAACCAGATTCACCAAGTAACTAGAATTCAGAATAACACAGCATATGAGAGACAATACACAACTTGTATTAACACTTTATACAGAAAAGAATACAATAAAGAAGATGCCACTTCTTCTCCACCACCTTACAGAGGTTTCCCACACCTCAAGTGAACAGTAATTCTTCTCCCCAAAGCTCTCCCTCTCACAGGTCCCAACACCCAACTCAAATACAGAGTTGGTGTTCACCTCCCGTGCTCCACGCACACCACAAGTGCTCCACGCACTCCACAAGCACTCCACGTGCTCCACAAGTACTCAAGGTACTTCAAGTAGATCTCCCATGAATCTGCAACAACCTGCAATTCAACAGACCATACTTATGGAAGGAACTCCCTTGCCTTCCTCTTGCTCTATCCGAGTACACACCTGTACTCCAAGTAGATCATGCCTGATACTGCTCCTTGCTGTGTTGCTGTCTGTATGACCTTGCACACCTGCAAATCAAACAATGGTTCTATTCACCTGTGAACCTCGACCTTGCACACACATACACCTGCAGATCAACGATCTTACTTACCATGTAGATCTCCTATATAGGTCATGCAACTGTGACCAAGATCCTACACTCTTGAAGAACCCAGCTGGCTCTCCAATCCAGCACCAACACACCTGGTACTGTGGCACTAAGAGGAACGCACCATAGCTCTACCTCACACACAGAAGGAGCTTATAATTATGCTCTCTTACTCCCTAGCACGCTTTTCCAATACAACCATGAGTCTATTATATAGATCTCATCCAAACAATGATCAGACATCTAATTACCATAATTAGATCCGCAGCTATGAGTCTAAAATTAGCACTCATCATGCAAACTCTTGGTTCGTTAGCTCACTGCTCGTAATTAACTCGCAGTCGAACTACACAGGCGACCGACGTCGGTCCCTGTCCGCCTGGGGTCGCCGACGCCGGCCGATATATGACCGACGTCGGTTGCCTTCCTGTCTTACCCTGCCGACGCCGGTTGGCCAGACCAACGCCAAACACTTCTGACACTTAGCAACTCATTCTGCAACCTCCTCCATGTCTGCATTAGTGAAGCTTTTAGCTCCACAATCCTAACAATCTCCCACTTGGAGATAAACAGTTGCACTGTACCTGTACCTGTACTCCGTCTAATCTATTTCCTGGTTTGTATCCCTCTTCAAGCTCCCACCTGAAGACAACCCACCACACATCCCGTGGTGTACCACTTGTCATCCGAGTAACCTGCCACATCTGAACCTACAAATACATGTAGTGACGTCCTGACCCTGCATAGCAACACCTGCTGCCGGTCCCTCTCAGAAAACCTGAGAATCCACTTCCCCAAATTGGCTCCTAACTCTCTGACAGCTCCCACTGCATGGGAATACTCAGGTCTATACCAGACCTCATGTGATTTCGGACACTGTACCTGTCCAACACTTAGTGTGCTCCGGCTCTGCAACCCAAACCTCGCCAACACCTGATTCACATCAGCTCCCACTCGAGACAAAATCAACCAGTGATCTCCATGCCTCCCATGTCAAAGAATTCCACTGCTCCAAACTCCTCATGACATGCCACTGAACTAATCTTACCCTTAGCTCAACAAAACCCTGTATGTACACCCCTGCTAGCTAGCATACTATCCACATACAGCAATAGAATGATGTCATGACTCATCATCCACCTGGTAAGATAAACCACAGTAGTTACCCTGACACTGACTGAAGCCATGCTCCGTCCTCCACCTGTCAAAACCTGTACCACTGTCCTGCAGCTCCACAAGACCATATACCTGATCTTCCGTCTCACGTATCCGTTCTCTCTATTCTTCTACTAAGGTATCCATTCGTCTCTGTGCTTTCATACCTGCTGGCAACTCTACCAAGACACACCTGTCTGGTTCTCCTCCAAGGAATCACATCCTCATCCATGCCAAGCTCACACCTGTTTCCTGGATCCTTCCTGCTATACAATCAGCAACAAGTATGAAGAAGAGGAACAATGAATTTGAGGGCCTACTTACGCCTTCAGTCCTCCGTATGGGTGTTTGAGACTCCTTGACAGTGTGCTGTCCACCCAAAATCCGTTACAGTGACCGACCTCGGTCACTCCACAGTCTGCATCCGACTGACGTCGGTTCCATGCGTCTGTACCTGACTACCAACCTGCCTGCGCTGGTGTCCCTTCTGCCGATGTCGGTTCTCCTAACCGACATCAGTCTTACATACTGCTGACGTCGGTCCCATGACCGACATCGGTCTTAACCTGCCTGACATCGCCGGCTTCGGTCTGCACATGACCGACATCGGCACCTGTCTATTCGACGCCAGTTCCTCCTGACCGACATCGGTACCTGTGTTCGCCTGTGAGTGATGACTTTTTACCCATGAGCTTCTTTGAATCAAAATCCATGTCCAAACTGCCCTGCTCAGAAGTATCCAGCCACATCCACTTGGTTCTGTCCACCATCTCCTCCATAAACACCAAGGCTTTCCAGTTCTTAAGCCTATCAAATATATCTGTCTTCCGCTTAAGAACATACATCTCCTTCCTGCTCATGTGACCAAGCCTACGAAGCCACGTCTCCGCAACAAAAGAAGAATTAGTAATATAAACAAGTAGATAAAGAATACCTGTTTTCTTACCACCAGCTAATTCAAGTGCATCCGCTGTGAGAGTTCTTGTGCATCTCTCATCACCCAATCTTTTTGAAGAAATTAGCCATATCTCCAAACCTGGGACCTGCATGACCTTCATCAACACCTGTGTGTTGGCCGCCTGCAATTTTAGCTTCACTTCTCCTTTGCCAATTCTTTGGCAAGGCTCACCAGCTCCTCTACCTGGAACTGCATGGAAAGAGGCAACCGAATCTTTTATCCAAGATTCAACTTTATCCAAGAAACCTGCAAACACATCCTGTGCAACAACACCTGCTACATCTGTATCTTCAGTTTCTTCATGCTGATCTGTTACCAACCAACAATAATCTTTTACCTGCTCTTTCTTTCCATAGGACCGTGAGTGACCATCTGTGCTTTTCAACTCCTCCATTCTTAGCTTACTTTGATCTGCAGTTGCTCTACTCCCACTCGATCAGAAACCCCTGAGAGTGCCCTGTAACCAAACACAAAACCTGCTTCCTCCAACCTTAGCTCAGATACCAATTGTTGGTATCAAGCTCAAGAACCTACAACCAAGGCTCTGATACCACTTGTTGGGAGGATGGGTGGATAAACCGGAAGCACACAATTTGATTACTAATACCAAGCAACTTAATATGTGGAAATTAACCAGATTCACCATGTAACTAGAATTCAGAATAACACAGCATATGAGAGACAATACACAACTTGTATTAACACTTTATACAGAAAAGAATACAATAAAGAAGATGCCACTTCTTCTCCACCACCTTACAGAGGTTTCCCACACCTCAAGTGAACAGTAATTCTTCTCCCCAAAGCTCTCCCTCTCATAGGTCCCAACACCCAACTCAAATACAGAGTTGGTGTTCACCTCCCATGCTCCACGCACACCACAAGTGCTCCACGCACTCCACAAGCACTCCACGTGCTCCACAAGTACTCAAGGTACTTCAAGTAGATCTCCCATGAATCTGAAACAACCTGCAATTCAACAGACCATACTTATGGAAGGAACTCCCTTGCCTTCCTCTTGCTCTATCTGAGTACACACCTGTACTCCAAGTAGATCATGCCTGATACTGCTCCCTGCTGTGTTGCTGTCTGTATGACCTTGCACACCTGCAAATCAAACAATGGTTCTATTCACCTGTGAACCTCGACCTTGCACACACATACACCTGCAGATCAACGATCTTACTTACCATGTAGATCTCCTATATAGGTCATGCAACTGTGACCAAGATCCTACACTCTTGAAGAACCCAGCTGGCTCTCCAATCCAGCACCAACACACCTGGTACTGTGGCACTAGGAGGAACGCACCATAGCTCTACCTCACACACAGAAGGAGCTTATAATTATGCTCTCTTACTCCCTAGCACGCTTTTCCAATACAACCATGAGTCTATTATATAGATCTCATCCAAACAATGATCAGACATCTAATTACCATAATTAGATCCACAGCTATGAGTCTAAAATTAGCACTCATCATGCAAACTCTTGGTTCGTTAGCTCACTGCCCGTAATTAACTCGCAGTCGAACTGCACAGGCGACCGACGTCGGTCCCTGTCCGCCTGGGGTCACCGACGCCGGCCGATATATGATCGACGTCGGTTGCCTTCCTGTCTTACCCTGCCGACGCCGGTTGGCCAGACCAATGCCAAACACTTCTGACACTTAGCAACTCATTCTGCAACCTCCTCCATGTCTGCATCAGTGAAGCTTTTAGCTCCACAATCCTAACATCCTCCACCCAAAACATGAGTAACTAACTCATCGAATAAACTTACCTCCACAGCCCCCTATCTCCTTAATTTGATAGAAATGAATAAGTTTTTATCTTCATCTAAACATTTTATTGATACCTCTACTTCTCCTCCATCATGTTATGACCCTAATATTTTTTTAGTTTCACATTGACATTGGCCACTCCCATGAGATATGTCTACATTTCTAAAATTTGTAGTTTCCCTCATGTTTGGAGAAAATTTTGATCATGATGTTATGATCAAGGTTCTCCATAATGAATATATTAAAGTTTCTCAAAAAAGAAAACATTCTTTAAATTTACATTTTATAAATCTCAAAAGTATTTTGAATCCTCAAATCCCAATTCACAACATTATAACAAAAATGTTCATATTATTGATGTTAATTATGACCAATACTATATTAATTCCCAATATGTGAATGCGACTAAGGTCAACCACCATCATATCACACTAATTCCCTTATTGAACTAGTAATAACATCTCCTTATCACAACAAGTTTATCATGCAACAATTTTAAGATATCGAAGAACTCCCAGCTAATGATTATGATATACTTCTTTCAACATCCAAAAGTCCCACACCTATGTAATTTCATGATATTGAAACCATTTATCTATATTATTCCTTTATGAAACCCTCCATAGAGTTTCCTAAAGAAGACATGATTAATGATGAAATTATTTTTCAATTCGATGACCCGCCCCTCTTCATTAAGATTGGAATCGACAATACCTTAATAAGGCAAGTTTTGATGGCATTAATGTTATTTCTCTTTGGATACTCTAATAAATAAGATAATAAACATATAACCTTAATAAAAATAGGCTCACTTATTGTGTATTTGTTAAAACCAATCAAAATCCTCTTGGTTACATTTGAATCCCCCTCACTATTGGACCCCAAAAATATATGCACAAATATTATGGTTATATACCTTTAATTATCTTACAATATACTATTAGGCCATTCATGGACTCACTACATGAGAGTTATCACATCTTGCAGTAGTTAATGCATAAAATTCATCCATAATTATAAATGATACAAGCATAATGTAAATCCAAATCCTTAGAGCATCCAACTTCAAAATCCTAAATCTCAATATCACATTCCCAATACTACTCATATTAATAATCCACCTCTTATTGAGTTCATCAACATGAATCTTGATCTATGTGCCACTCTTGTATATTTTGATGATGATGAACCAATGAATTTCAAAACATTTCAATACCACTCAATTATCTCCTTATATATAAAAATGGATCCCTCCTTATCCCTTTCCATGAGATAGGGACATGCCTTTAATTTATGATAATATTGAAAGTCCTCCCCCATGAAATAATAATGAATTATCTTACATAGATGATTATTTCACTTACATTGAGTATGGGGTATCAAAACTCTTTTAATATCCTCTAACTATACCCCCTAACACTTTCAGTAACATGGGTATCTCCACTACAAACATTCGTACTTAAAATAATCAACTTGCTTATCATGCATGTAACATTTATCCCTCTTACAATTATTTGTACATCATAGCTCAAGCTCAATAATGAGACTTTAATGTTATACATTATCAAAATACTCTCATTACAATGCATGCCTTTAATCATGATGTTTATGTCATTCATATATCATTTTATTATACTAATATTGAATCAAAAGCTAAAGGTCATGTCCCTCTTCTTAATCCACCATTGGTAGATAAACCATGGATTATACATGAAATATTTACCACCTCTCAATATAACAAAAACAACAATAAACAACCTACTATTTTACATATTCCATTCCAAAACCACGTCATCAAGGTATCCTTAAGTCCTGATATTATCCCCTTTGATCATTCACCATCAATAAACTACATCATCCAACCTAATATAGTCCAACCTCTAGCCTAAAATTATACCATCCAAGTATCTTCTAGAACCTATATAATTTATTTGAATATTTCACCTCTAGTAAACTACATTGGCCATCCTGATAAAATTAAAAATATTATTATCACTACTAATTACATCAACTAACATGATGTAATTCAACCCAAAAAATTTACTAAACTATATCAACCAAGCTAATACCATCCAGTCAGATTTTTTACCTTCTACCTTACCTCTTGAAATTACCTTATACATAACTTGACAAAAAATGTAATAATATTTTGGACCTTGAAGTAGATGTTAAATACTATGGACCTTTACCCATGCTTCCTAGTGATGAATCTATTTTATAATTAATTTATGCTCATGAGCCCCAACTTCCTCGCTAATATCAAAAGGTTAGAAATTTTTAGATAAAATATCATTGATTCAATAATTTTGTTGCTAGCATTGATCTCAAAACACATCCTAGTTCCAAACTTCTTCATACTCCATATCAATTCCAATATGGAAATGCCATGCTTGTTGAGGAAACCATTTCCATCAATTATGGTACCACTACCTCTCCTAGACCCATTCTTATATCTAAATAAATTCATCTTGAAGATAAATATAAATATATCCTCTTCTTTGAAAAATATCAAAAATATTTTTCTTGGTCATATGTATACATGTTTGGTATTAACCATAACATCATTTTATATAATATTATCACCTATCTTGATGCAAAACTGGTGCAACATAAGTAACAAATCTTCCCAAAATTTCCACCTTATGCCATAATAAAAATCATCATGCTCTTATATGTTAAACTAATCCAAATTTTATAATACTTGGAATGGGTATCTGACATATTTCCATTTAAAATAAATTCACCATGGTAATTTGACTTTTTATAGACTTTCATAATCTCAACTTATCATGTCTTGAATAAAACTTTCCTTTACCATCAATCAATGACATTTTTAATTCCATGACTATCTATGAGATTTTATCTCTCATGGATGGTTTCTAAATATATAATAAAATTCACATCTCTCCCAAAGATCAACTTAAAATTACTTTAACCACTGAATGGGGAACCTATAGCTACATTAAGATGCCCTTTGGACTTAAAAATGTAGGTCCTAATTACCAATGTGAAATGACCTATATCTTTCATGATTTCATCCATAAAATAGTTGAAATATATGTAGATGATATTATTAATAAATATAAATAGATTAAAAATCATATTCACAACCTTGGTATCATCTTTGATTGATTCATCCAATACACAATTCAACTGAATCCTCAAAAGTGTGTTTTCAATTTCACTTTCAAAAAACTCTTAGGATTTATAGTTTATCTATGTGGGATTGATGTCTATCCTACTAAAATAAATTTTATCATAAATTTTCTTATACCTCACTTTATTTTGAACATTTTTACCTATACTTGGAAACTTGGGGAAATCCTAAGATTTGTTCTTGAGATGGATTATTATATTTATTAAGTCAATTCACTCTTTAAGAAAGTTATTTCTCTCTAATGGATATACACATGCCAAATTTTTTTTGATCACATGAATAAATCATTAGTTCATCCTCATAATCTTTAACCACCATAAAATGATTACTCACTCATTTATACACCTCATTTACCCTCATATCAGTTGGGACAATGCATTGTCAACAAGATTAACATGGTAGATAATATTCCATAAACTACATCAATCATGCTATGATAGATTATGAGCCCTGTTACATGAAATTAGAATGTGACTTTCTATACATTTACTTTAAGCTAATTTTTTTTGACATTATATGTTTTATTAGACCACTTATGCCATTTTCCATTCTGACCCCCTTCAACACTTATTCTCCAAATTTTTCTTACCTAGTGACATAATTGGCAAATGGATGGTACTCTTAATGTAATTTGACTTAATAATTACTACACACTAAAAATTAAAAGGACAAGAGATCATTGATCAATTTATTTTTGCACTTACACCATCTACTAATCACCTTCAAAACACTATTCCTAATGAATAAATCCTTTTATTAAAGGTATTAATCAACTTATTTCTCTTAAAGACTATTTTACCAATTTTACCACTACTATCAGGATTGAATCTTAAAGTGCCTAAATTTTCATTATCCAAACATAAAACCACAATCATCAAAAAATAACTACCTAGATTTAAAATAAACTTTCACGAGGACACCTGGATACTTCACTTTGATGGAACCAAATGTATTAAAGGAGATGGGGTAGGTTGTGTCTTAACCAACCCTCATGGTAAACTAATTATTTAATATTTTTTAATTAAACTTCTAAGTCACTAATAAAATGGCTAAATATGAATCCCTCATCTTAAATATGCAAGTAAAAATCATTCCATACTTACATGCCTTAGGGGATTCACATTTTATATGTTGTCAAGTTAGTGATAAATATCAATGAAAAAGTGAAAATGTTATTTCATATCATCAACTTTCCTCCAGTCTTGATAAATAATTTTCATATTTTATTAATAAAGCAATCACATGAGAAAAAAATGTTATATCTAATTATTTCACTTTGTTAGCCTATTTTTTCTATCTTTATCATACACTTCATGATTCACAGTTTTTCATCCACATGAAGAATTCACCCTCTAGTCTACAATCCAATAATTATTCTCTTATTTTCCACATCGATGCCATCACTACACGACCAAACCCATGGTACAAAAAATCATCCAAATTATTGAGCATCATACTTATCCTCCATATGATGAATCTCATGAAGAGACCGAAGTTCACAAGTACACTTTAATAGTTTGACATGACATATATTATTATTTTAATGTAAAATTTACCTTTATATATTGTTTTTTAATTTCATTTTATCCTTGAGCAAACACATGGAGGAATTTTTGGTGGTCACTGTAGTAGACATGTTACAACCCACAAATGCCTATGTATGGGATATTTATAGCCTACTCTTCAAAAATATTCCATCAAATTTGATGGTCTCATTGACTCTCCTCCAACTAATATTTAAACATTTGAGTATGCTTAGCCATTTTCTACGTGGCTTTCAAATCTCATGATAAAATTACCTAGATCATAAGATGGCCATGTATTCATCATTTTTTCCACTAAATACTTTACCAAGTGCATTGAAGCTATTCCTCTTGTAAATTTTATTGGAACTATTATCTCTAAATTCATTCTTAACCAATCCATATTATATTTTTCAATTATTCATACCATCATATCTAAAAATGGTGGGAATTTCAAAAATAAATACATGACACAATTATGTCCAAAATTTAAAATATTTCACAAAGTTTACACACATTATCACCCTCATTACAATGGTCAATTTTAATCCACTAACAAAATGGTTTAAAAATATTTTTCAAAAGACTATTAGGGATTCTAGTTTTTATTGACACCTCAAGTTTTACCCCACACTTTGTACTTATCACACTAGCATTTACCATTAGGGAAACTCCTTTCTATCTAGTTTACAACTCCAAATTTTCTTACCATTATAAGTCAAATTACCTTCCTCACACACTTATCTCCATGGAATCATTCTTGATGAAGAGTTTTTTGAATCCCATATTTGTACCTTATACTTCTTTGATGAGTGACACATGCAAACTCTACAGTATAATTATCAATATAAAGCTTTGCTATGTACCTAGGGATATGATATATTAATGTATATGGGTTGATGGAGATGCCAACATGTGGCACACATACCCTTAGTTATATGGGTACAATATATTAGGATAATGGAGTAGCTTGTGGAATTAGTACATTAGGTAATGGTCAGCCTACATTGGGATTAGGAGGTTACCCATCCATTGGTTAGATATATGTCTATATAAAGGAAATGATTATCATGTTAAAGATATAAAGTAAGCATTGAGTCTTCTATTGTAAGAGGATATTGGAGGTTATCCCCTCAAACAAACATTATGGAGTTATTCCTTCCTAAAGGAGTATTATATGGTGTTGCCCTACCTTAAGGGTATTTCTCCATATATTTAATATTTGAATCATATCAAGTGGTATCAAATCCTCCACCTAGGTTCAAGTCATGGAGTGGGTGGCTACACCGGCATGGTAGTGTTCGTCTGGGGCTCATACATGTAGGGGATCCTAGTGATATGAGTGCAAATCCAGCCCAAAGTCTAGGCTTCAGAAGTGTGATGGGATTTTATGATCCTAATGGGCAAATTTCACTAACACCTCGAGGTTTTGGTGTAGTGGTCCATTACATATGGTTATTTACATTTTATGGTTTCATGAACCCTAATTTTTTTTGTGGATCATGAAGTTGAAAAAAAATTTAGGGGAAGATGATGTTGATGCTAGAGAATGGTGGCTCATTTTTAAGGAGAATAATACTAAAACAATTTTATGGAAGACAAATTTATCTCTTTCTTTGTCTAGGCCTGCACAACGTTGGTGGTTGAATCAATTGAGCTTTGCACAAAAGTATTAATCATGGGAAGCAATGAAACAAATCTTCCTAGATCGATGGGATATAAAAGAAAAAGAGGATGTAGAAGAGGTAAAAAATAATGATGATAAAGAAGAAGAAGAAGAAGAAGAAGAATAAGAAGAAGAAGAAGAAGAAGAAGAAGAAGAAGAGAAGGGTTCAAATAATTTGGATCCAAAGAAATCTGAGTCAATTTTTCAATTTCATGGATGCATTCAAAAGAAGAAGGTGGTTGTGTCCATAAACCCTATGAGCAAGTATAACTTCATTAACATAAATGTGGCCAAGAATCTACATTTTCAAGAAAATAATATCAATATCAAGATCATGTCAAGATTGCATCACTAAACAAGTTGATGAAAAATTCAAAGTCTATAATTTCAATGTAGTGACTTAGTACTTAAGGTAGATCACACCAATGATAAACATGGAAAGTATACCCAAAAGTGGTGGGGTCCTTATTCAAATAAATTATTGTACCTAGTACTTATATATTAAAAACTAATGAAGGACACATATTCAAAGAGCCAACCAATGCTCATTTTTTAAAGAATATTTTTCTTAATACCATGTTATTAGTTTTAATTTATTTATTACTATTTTCATTTCTCATACATTTTACCTACATGCTTATAGTTAGTTTTATATCTACTATGGAACTAACAATTCTTGTAGGTTTTAATGAAACATTTTTAGTGTGTAACCTAACATCAACTTCAATTATTTTTTCACCTCTGGGTTTTTATTTTTACACATTAGATATAGTTATTATATTTGATCCATTTGTATTTTATATTTACTTACACCTGTTAGCTATTTAATTTGTGAGTTTCTTTGTAAAACCTAGGATAGAAACGTGATTTCATCACAAACACCCATCATTTTATTCTTTTTACATATTAATTTTGATCCCAACCTTCATTAGGTGTCTTCCTCAAAAGATAAGTCAATAGTTAAATGTAGTGCTTATTTCACTTAGAATCAGTCTTATTCCTTTGTGGTAAGATTTTAAATAGTTTATATGCATTTATTAATTCACATTTACCATTTATTATGATGATGATTCATACCTACCTACCATTTTATATTATTATCAAATGCATTTTTTGCACTTAGGGCAACCAAACCATTCTATGATCATTTCCATCTTTCCCTATCCTTCACTATCCATTTGGGTTCACCAAGGTTGATTTTAATATGTTAATTTTTTATCACATGTAATTATAAGAGTTTTAGACACCATGGTCTCTAGTTATTTTTCTCTAGATAATAAGTTTAATTTTGCTTGTGATAGTCATTTTTAACACCCATGCTTGGTTTTTTAATTCATATGGAGGAGGAATAACAGAATCCAAAAAAGTTAAAAGCCCTATAATACAATAAAAAATAAATGATAAAAAGGAAATTACATTCTTAAAAGTTAGATCACAACAAAAGATGTGATATTTATTTGTAACATCTCCTATCCTTGTTTAATCTCAAACTCTATAGTTGTCTTCATTATAGAGATGAGGTCCATTGGGGCATGATAGGCTAGTATATTGGGGTAGGAGGTCTCATTATATATCATATACCTATAGTACTACCTAAATTCTCACATAATTACTCAATCTTCACAATAGACCAATGAATTTGTAATGGGTCTTGAGGAACATAGAACATGTTGTATGAAGGTAGTTTCATTTTAATTTTAATGAATATAGCCTTCATGGTATTATATTTATACTTCAATAATTATCCCAATCTTATGTTTCTATGTAGGGTTCTTTTAATCCATTAATGTTGAAAACTCCAAGTCTTGCTAACTTGATTTGAGTGTCTTATTTCTAGTAAATATCATGTTTTCACCTTTTTTATACCCTCTTTATCCCATTACCCATTTAATTTCCCCCTTGACAAGCAGATTTTGATTCATTCTCCATCTCTTTTTTGACATGGTGAAACTATCACAATTTTAGTTTATCCATCATTATAATATAAATTACATATTTGATTGGTTAAGATATGTTATCTTGTTTATTTCCTTATATTTCTATGAGTTCTCTTAGTCATGTTTTGGAACCTTAAACCTTCCATTAACCTTTTTATAAGTTGTTTGGTCCCATTTCTACCATTATTTCATGTTTTCCATCTATGATTGCATATGGATTATTACCTCTCTTTCATATATATTATTTTCATTAATCATTTAATGTTTTTATTTTTGTGTTTTTGTATGGATTTTTACTTCTCTTACATTGATGTTGTTATCATTATTCCTTTGTATTTGTCTTTAGTCTAGCCTAGATTGTTAATTTTCTTACTTTGGATGTATTCTTTGGTCTTTTGGTCATTAGTAGACTTGGATTTTTTGTTACCCGATATTACCCTTGGTCATTTTTTTTTTGGTCTCTTGTTTTTAACCTCACCCATGTCATTATATCTTGCCAATTTTACAAGTTATTCATTCTTTTTTGAGATTTTCCCATTTACTTTGGTCTTCCTATGTTTATTTACTTTGCTTTATAGACTTGTATACCTAGGGTTTTTTTAATGAATTTATTTCACCCTCCATAATCAACACTATCATTTTATCATGAATCCATTCAATGATATAGGTAATTCAAGGTATGTATCATGGTACTTTCAATTATTCATTTATTTTTAGCATTTACTTAAAACATTCATTTCAATATTTTACTTTGATTTATCTTAGTTATTGTATTATTATTTTATTTCATAAATCACATTCCCATGTTAAACTATTGTGATATATAATGAGATTAGATTGGGGAATATATACATATATTTTTTTCTTTGTCACTTAATGACACTTTCTCTTGTAGAAAATTGTTGAGCTTCAATCTCCCTGAATGCATGCCTTAAAATATTCATTAGGAAGGGGGTGGGAAAGCCTTTAGTGATTTTTGAGAGATATGTTTGTCTATATATCATTATTATATCCATTATAGCTTTCTTATACTTGATCTCATACTTATCTCTTTGCATATTACATACCCTAACTATATTAGTACAATTTTTTTGTACTATATTATCCTAGTCTAATGTAATATTACTTGACACATGTACCTTCCCTACCACATTGAATCAATTGATTTATTTATTAATGTTTAATATTAATATTCACAACTATATCAGTTAGGCTAACATAGTTCAAGATTGGTTAACCCATTTTTAATTGCATCGTGGTAGTCCAATGGGGTTAGCTTAACTTTTGGTATGAACTAGGGCTATTGATCTATATAAATACAAGTTAACCATTTCATTAAAAAAGAGATACATTTTTTTCTATTTATATTTCTCGCACTTGTGCTCTCATCTATATTTGGATGAGTTATTTCTTAAGATATTTTTTGAGGGAAAATATTATTTTGTGGAGTCTGGGAGATTCATTAAGAGGAATAATTTTAGCCTTTATCTTGATTTAGACTTGGATATATTCACAACCACAAAAGTCTCTTTCAAATCACCATTGACCAAGGGGGATATTGAGGTTTGATGGGTCCCCTTCATGGTAAGTATATTTTAAACCTAGATCTTTAATTTATTATATATAAGTTGCATAATTACTTATTAAATGAATGTGTATACTTGTTTAAATATTTATCTACACTTATACTTAGTATGGATATAGGATTGATTAAACTTTAAATCTATCCTTTTTATGTAGCCTAGGCCCCCATTTTCCTACCATGGCTCCTTACCCATTTTAATGTTTCTAATATGTCCCTCGTAATTACATTTATTATTTCAATATTACATTTTTTAAAAATATATATGTAATTGGGTATATTTCATTATGTTATTTTCCTAAATGCTTTGGAACCCTTTCCTTTGAAATTTTGTTTCAGGTCTATGGATCTATTTAATCATATCTCAAATCACTAATTATCATTGGGATCTCTTTTTTTTTTTTTGACTAAACGGGGTAAAAATTTATTCAAAAACGGGAAAAACAAGACCATTACACAGCCTTATCCTGCTCCACCAGAAGAGTCAACTTCTGGGAGCATTGTAGAGGCAGAAAATTATAATCCAGAATCTTCCATTGGGGTCCCTGTTCAGAAGCCCACTTGGCCAAACAGTCGGCAACCTCATTCCATTCGCGGGGAATATGCTTGAAAGTGACGGAATCCAACAGAGAACTTACCTGAAGAACCTATTGCACAACCTCAGCCAATCTCCATTCGGCATTAACAAAATTACGATTACTAATCAGATCAATCACGACCTGGGAATCCGACTCACAGATAATGTTTTGCCAGCCTAGATGACAGCCATGTTTCAGCCCCTGAAGGACGGCCAACGCCTCCATATAGTTATTGGAGTACCATCCTTTGTAAACAGAAAAGGCGAATAGAAGATTTCCGGCACTATCACGCCCAGCGCCTCCAATTCCCGCATCCCCTGGGTTCCCACGCGAGGAGCCATCAGTGTTAATCTTCAGGAAGCCAGGCGGGGGGAGAGTCCAACGCCCATGTCTGTTGACAGGTTTGTGGCAGCGCCTATCTCTCATCCACGGATTCCTAAGAGAGGCAGAGGGAGTCACGACCCACGGCTTGCCAGCAATGTTAAGCAGAATATTTTGCTCTTCCGTTCCCAGCCCAATCACACTCAGCCCTTTGGCAGCGAGAGTCTCCTGCAAAGTCAAACGCACCAGCTCCCATATGGCGTCGACCTTCCTCTGCTCCGCACAAAAAATGCGCCTGTTCCTTTCCTTCCAAACATTCCACAAGATAAAAACCGGGCCAGCAAACCAAGCCGCCTGGAGGGTCGACGCTTTAGCAGGGGGAGGATTAAGGCGCTCCCAGAAGTCAACTAAGGAAGAGGCGTGCCAGCAGGGACTGCGCCAAGCATGCCACCATCTATGCCATAACTGTTTAACAAAATTACACTGAAAAAATAGGTGCGCCCCTGTTTCCACCTCATCACAGCAGAGCTCACATCTAGAAGGCCCTTGAAAGCCACGCTTGCACAAATTGTCCCAAGTGAGGCATCTGTTGTATGCAAGCGTCCATATAAAGAAATTACATTTAGGCCAGGTAACAGAATTCCAAATTTTCTTCCCCCATCTGAAATTCACCTCACCCTGAGCTTGCTTCATCAAAGTCTGATAACCCTCCGAGACGGAATAGTTTCCAGAAGACCCGCCTCCCCAAGCAAGCAAATCCTGGCCCTGAAGAGAATTACAATTCCTAGCATCAAGAAGCTGAGCAAGCTCCATCCTGCTCGCCATGGATCCGCCAGGGGGCCAATCTAAAGAATTTTTCCATCTGAAGCAAGTCGCCAGACCCACTCTGTACTCCTCCTTGTAGTGCGCCACATTGTTCCAGCCAGCCTCCTGGAAAGCCGCACATAATTCCTGTAAATGCGGGTGAGAGGACGAGAGCGGGGGCGCGCCATCCCACGAGTCCTCCCAAAAGAGAGCTTGCTCTCCCGTCTTACAAATCCAAAAGAGGCTGTGTTTAATAAGCTGAGCTCCCAGTTTGAGGGTACTCCAGATCATGGAGCCACTCCTCTCAAGGGGCATCCGAGCAATGACAGAGGGATCCACCCCCGGGTAATACTTAAAAGTCAGGATCCGAGCCCACATCTGAGCCTGATTAGAGCACCATCTCCAATATAATTTGGCAGCCAGCGCCTGGCTAGCCAAGATGGCAGACCTCAATCCAAGCCCCCCATCTTTCTTGGGCCTGCACACCGTATCCCACTTGACTAAGCTCCATTTGGTGCACCGAAGATTACCACTCCAGAGGAATTGACGGGATAGGGCGTCAAATTCTTTGAGAAAATAGATAGGAGCAGCCAGCACCATACAGCGGTACACAGGAAGAGCTTGGATCACAGATTGCAGCAGAGTAACTCTCCCAGCAGTGGATAACCATCTGTGCGTCCAGTGATTCACTTTCTGTCTCAACTTATCCAAAACATTATGCCAGAAGAGGCGTGGCTGCCTGCCAACCACTATAGGAATGCCCAGATAAACAACCGGGAGAACCTGAATTTGAAATCTCATAATGGCCGCAATCCGCCTCTGTATCGGGCCAGGAGTGTTGAAAAAATAGACGGAGGACTTATGATCGTTGATTTTCTGCCCCGTAGCCTCCAGATACATGTCAAGAGTGTCCCTGAAAGCTTCCGCCTCGCGAATGCGAGCTTTCCCCATCAGCATAGTATCATCAACAAACTGAAGATGGGACGTGACTAAGGCATTCCCCCACTGCCAACCCTGCACAATGTTCTGAGAGACCTGGAATTTGATCAGCCGGCCCAATCCCTCCGCCAAAATGATAAAAAGATAAGGTGATATCGGGTCTCCTTGCCTCAGGCCTCTAGCTGCCCCAAAAAGTTCAGTTGGCTGCCCATTGATGAGAACCGAAAAGGAGGGCGTGGTCACACAACTCAGGACCCATTGGATCCAAGCAGGGCTGAACCCAAAGGCCTGCATGATATTTTTCAGAAATCTCCAGCTGGCTCTATCGTAAGCCTTAGCTAAGTCAAGCTTGATAACCATGGCCCTCTCCTGAGAAGACCTCATAGAGTGAATGGCCTCAGAAGCAATAACAACCTCGTCCAGGATCTGCTTACCGGCAACAAATCCACCCTGCTCCTCGGATATAATCAGCGAGAGACAGCTTTTAAGCCTCTCCGCTAAGAGTTTCGTAATAATTTTGTAAATCACATTGCAGAGCGCAATCGGCCTGAATTGATCCAGCTGGTCCGCCTGTTCTTTCTTTGGTATCAGGACAAGGAAGGTAGCATTCAAGGCCCTCAACATTTCCTTGTTGATAAAGGATTCCTGTATAACATCAAAGAGATCATACTTGATGACATCCCAGAAGTCCTGATAGAACTCCACTGGGAAGCCATCCGGCCCAGGGGCTTTGCCACGTTTCATACTGAAGACCACCCCCTCAACCTCAGTCCGCTCAATAGGCCTCATCAGAAATTCATTCATCTCCTGCGTCACCACAGAAGGGATGCAGGACAACACATTATGTTCAGCTATCTCAGAGGGGTGCCGCTCAGCAGAAAATAGACTAGAAAAGTGGGTAACCGCTGCTTGAGAAATGTCCTGCAAAGAGCTCAACCGAGAGCCATCCGGGGTCACCAAGTGGGTTAAATAACTAGTATTACGCCTAGCCTGGGTAGACTTGTGGAAGAAGGCAGTGTTCCTATCACCTTCTTGGAGCCATTCAAGCCTCGCCTTCTGCTTCCAGAAGATCTCCTCACGGAGTTCCCACTCAGTAAGGTCTTTCACCGCTTGGGATTCAGCCTCATGAAGCTCCTCCGAGAGCCCGCTGTCTCTAATTTGCCTAGTAATCACATTCAGCTGGTCCTGAGCCTTCTTCCTCATATAATGGAGATTCCCGAAGCAGTGGATGTTCCAATACTTAAGCCTCCCTTTGACGTACTGGAGTTTTTTTGCAAAGGAGAACATGGCTGTACCAAAGTTGGGTCCTCCATGGCGCCACCACTGACCCATAAGCTCATGCAGGGAAGGCTCACGAAGCCACATTAACTGAAACTTAAAGGGAGGCTTCCTTGGGGCCGAAATCTGGTTAGTGGACAACTTAATTGGCCAATGGTCCGATCCACCCCAGTCCAGAATCTCCGAGGTGATGGACGAGGAACCATAGTGCCAGTAGCAAGAAACCAAAAATCTGTCCAGGCACTCTGAAATACCTTCCTCTCCACTCCTTCTGTTACTCCAGGTAAATGTGCCATTGAGAGGTTTAACATCTGAGAGGCGTAGAAGGTCAATATTTTGCCGAAATAGTTCCGAAGAAGGCCCCAGCCGAGCCAGACCTCCTCTCTTTTCCCCCAGGTTTAGGACAGCATTAAAGTCTCCTGTCACTATCCATGGCAAGTAGGGGTGGCAGCTTCTGACAAACCGCACATGATCCCACAATTTGCGCTGTCCAGGAAGGTCCACAGGGGCATAAACATTAGTAAGAAGTATAGTTTCCCCCGAATCCTTCGAGACGGCTATCATTGTGAGAGCAGAATTGCTGGCCAACCAGCCAATCGGGGTAATGCAATCCGGGTTCCAACACACTGCCAGCCCACCGGAAGACCCAGCAGCCCCCACACACTGGCTGTGATTGAAGAAACAGCGCTTCTGCATAGAAGATAACCATAAATCAACAGAAAATTTCGTCTCCTGAATACACAAGATGTCAGGAGAATTAGCATGAACCAGTTTAACAATAGCTCTTTGACGGGGAGAGCTACTCAGACCCCTCACATTCCAGGAGAGAACAATCATTGGGAAACTTGAGTGAAGTGCTCGTTCAGGGTCTTAACATGCCCTGCCTCCACTAGAAGATCACCTGCAATTTTTAGTTTCTCCTGGTCTTTCCTTCGCCCCACACGTGGGGGATTGGGGCCAGTAGGCTTCTTAAAAGGTCGTGGCATAATGCCCAGGCTAGAGGAGGAACCTTTAAAAGTTCTAGACGCCTCCACCTCCTTTGCCAGGTCGGCCCAGCAAACTTCCGAATCCCCTTTGGGCAGTAGAGCAGAATTGGGCGCATCCTGCATTTCCTTGTCAGTCCCCTGTGTCGGCCTCATGACTAAGGTGGAAATTTCCTCCTCAGGGGCAGATGGTTCCATTGTCCCTTCATCCTCCGTCTGAAATGGCTCCAGAATACCGTCTTCTATATTCATGCTGTCTAGCACTTCAAATCTGTTAAAATCAACTTCATTTTGTCTGTCAAAATTTGCCCTTTTCCTACCACGAGACTTCCCCCTGCGCCTGACTGTGGTAAATCCATCTTTGTCAGGACCTTTGGAGCCAATACTGCCCAGTTCAGCGCCATCAGCTTGGAGCTGGTTTTTGCCTTTATTCAAATCCCCTGATTGTATATGGGCTGCCCCAAAATGTTTCGGCTGTCTGGCACCTCTGTCCCAATTGGGCCCCCGAGACCCAGCTGCTTCACCTTGAATATCACTCTCTTTGACCGCCTGCGGGCATTGTTTGTGCAAATGGCCATACACATGGCAGAAACGACAACGAAACGGAATGGCTTCATAGTCGATTTGCTGGATCCAGGATGAACTCCCCAGACAAATCTCGAGAGAATCCGGAAGGGGATTATTCAAATTAATCTCAACACAAATTCGAGCGTAGGAAATTACCTTTTTATCCAGAGTTTGGTGCGCAATTGCCATCGGTGCTCCAAGCAGAGTCGCTATCTGACGAAGGATATCCTCCCGCCAAAACTCCAGGGGCAGTCTTGGCAAACGAACCCAAACAGGGACACACGCTGGGAGATCTTCCGCCGAGTTGAAACCAGCGTGCCAAGGCTTAAGGAAGAGGCCATTTCTATCATAGAAGTAAGGCCCCCCTTCGAAAATCCTGTTCCGGTCTGCTACAGAGGAAAAATTGACAATGAAATAGCTGTTTCCTGCCAGTAGGATGTCAAAATCTCCAGCAATTTGCCAAGTCCTCCTAATCCAAGCTTCCAATGCTGGTAAAGAAACACGGATTCCCAAGAATTTGCAAATGAGGGCATGTGTCGATAGGTATTCCACCTCTTCTTGCACAACCTCCTGAGAAAGAACCAGAACTGGTCGCTCCAGAGACCTGGGCAGACAACCATTAATTTTCTGCACCCTGGCCTTCTCCTCACTGAACGTCTTCTCTGCCTGCTGCTCGATCCCCCCAGGTAGAGGTCGCTCCCTTCTGCTGGCTTCATGCTGGCCACCCAGCTGCAGTCCGTCGCTCCCCACCATCGCGCCCTCATTGGGATCTCTTTTATTAACCTTACCTAAGTCTAGATATTTTAAGATATGATAATTTTAGGCTGATTTTATCCTATTGCATATAGTTGGGTCTTAGTGATTTGGTCATTATTTACTTCGGTTGGTTGTTACACAACTTACTCTTATGATTAGACTCTTTGTGTTTTTGTTATTGATTCAACCCTTTTATTATTCTCTAGTTCATTTTGTCATTGCTACCTCTCTCTTCATACACCTTTTACTCCTTAACATGCTCCTTTTACACTTGTTAACCCTTTTTATCTTGTTCTACATCATTCTTCATTATTTGATCTTTTGTATCCCTCTTTTTTAATACTAGAAGCTTGTGCATGTATTATTTATGCTTCTCATAAGCTTCCTCAATTGTTTAATCAACTTAAAATTTATTCATTTACTCATATTGTATTTGTATATCCTATTTTTATTTTTATTCAACATCCTTGGATACATACTTAGCCTATACATTATTATTATGTGCCTCCTACATATATTTCCCTTGTTGATCCTTTTTGTTTTTCTCTTCTTCCTCTTTTTTATTTTTTTGATCTTCTTGTTCCTTGTTATTTTTATCTTCTTATTTATTTTGGACCACATCTAGCTCAACATTTTCATTTTATATATTATCCTTTTCAACTTCTTTTGTATCCTTTATAGCTTGTTGCATTTATTTTTATGTGATTTTATCCTATGGTTTATCTTACATTATTTCATGTTGTATTGAATATTGATCCTCAAAAGTTTTTTTATTATAAACCTACTACTTCAGACTCAAATATTTTGAGTATACATGGTGAAGTTGGATAATATGTAGATAATGGAGGTGAGAGGTTGGTGGAGAAAGATAAGGGGAAGGAGATAGTGAAATGGCCACTTTCTTCCTACTCAGGTGTTTTTTAAAATTTAGCACTTAGATTCATGAGACTGCACTACAATTTTATCCTCTTGAATTGTCTCTTCTTTAAATTTATCCTTGATATATTCTCTTGTATAAAATTCTCTCATTCACTATTTGATGGTTGAATATGGCCTTGTAGTACCATGAGTGTGTTTTTTGCATGTTAACAATTTTTTTGGACTTTATTGCTACACCCCAATTTGTTCCATCACTACTTTTTTATAACCATCTATGTTGTGGTAGTTTATAGCTAATAGACCTAATATTTAAGCTCCTCATAGAAATATAGTCTTCATTATGCACTTTATTTATGTATGTAACAAATTAATATATACTTTCAACTTATCATACCTAATAAATATAGACTCAGAAAAGTTAAATCAACTAAGACCCATTAGATACATAGTTATATCGAGGCGTGACCAATTGGATCCACTAAGCTTATATATAGGATCACTTATCACACAACATCATGGAGAGGGTTCCAAAGCTTCTAGATAATTAATATAATGAAATAATCCTAACTATATCTCTAATAATGGGATTAATCTAATTTAGTGTTACCAAATCTTGTAACATAAATAATGGGGATGGTTAAAATAAAATTAAAAGGGTAAGGAACCAAGATAGGAAAATGAATGCCTAGGTTACCTAGGGTGGGAAATGGAAAGTTTAAATTAACCTATATCCACACTATGTTTAAGTGTATAAGAGAGTTAAACAAGGAGTTCTACATTTAAAACTATTAATTATGCAATATATATATATATATATATATATATATATATATATATATATATATATATATATATATATATATATATATATATATATATATATATATATATATATATATATATAACGAAAGAGATAGGTTCAAAAATACTTACCTTGAATAAAATCTGTCAAGCCTCAATTTCCCCTTTGGCCAATCATGATTTTCAAGAGATTTTTATGGTTTTAAGGATAAAAATGGTTGAATAATCTGTAGGCTAAAATACTTCTCACATTTTCATCCAAGACACCATAAGACAAAAATTTTCCCTCCAAGACAAGATATAGGAAACCAAAAGTATAAAAATAATATAAATGTAAAAATAATATCAATTAAAGAGAAGTAACAATCCATAATCAATTAAAGATGGAAAAAAAATGAGATAGTTAGATACATGAGATGAAATTGGCTTGAAAAAGGGTGAATATAAAAATCAAGGTCCTAGGCATAGCTAAGGGAGTTATGAGAAAGATAAGTTAATAATAAAAAGAGCATCTTGTAACATCTAAAATATGTAATTTCTATTTTAATGATGGATAAACTAAAAAAAAACCAAATTTTGATCACGTCGAAGAAGAGATGGAGAAGAGGAAGTAAATAAATTAGGAAAATGTTTAAAAATATACTTACTTGTCAAGGGGGAAAATTAAATGAGTGATGGGGTAAAATATGGTGGAACCAAGGTGATAACATAATCTTTATCAGAGACAAGACACTCACATCAAGCTAGTGAGACATAGAAACCTTTTGACATCAATAACCTTTAGAGAACTTGACTAAACCATGTAAGTGTGGGATAAATAGTGAGGTATAAGTATCATCCCATGAATACTGGTATACATAAAAAATAAAATGAACCTATTTCCCCACAATTTCTTCCCCATCCCTTAAGACCCCTTATAGAGCCATCAATCTACTATGAATATTGGGTATTTGTGTGATAAACTAGGTGACACTTATGAATGTATATTATAATTAAATATCCTATCCCAATCTACTATCCTATAAAACCCCAATCAACCTTGGCTCTATTATGAGCCCAACTATGGAGTTTGAGCTTAAAATAGAATAGGATGTGTGTAAAATAAAGATCACATGTTTTGGTGTGACTTAGATTTTAAGAATTTAGTTTTATCTTTTGTTTTATGATATATAATTTAATTATTTTGGATTTTTTTATTCCTCCTCCATATGAAATTTAATAACCAAGCATGATTGCTAAAAATTACTATCACAAGAGAAATTACACTTGGTGGTGAAAGAAGAGAACCATAAGACCATGGTTTCTAAAAATCCTATAATTGCATGTTAGAAGAGAGTGGGATCTTAAAACCAACCTTGATATGCACATAGAATGATTAGATTGCCACAAATAAAAAAATAAAAATGTTTTAATGAGGATGTTGCAATGACAGGTGGGCATGAATCATCATCTTGAGAAATGGTGTAGGTGAATGAAGACTTGAGAATAGACTATTATAATTTTTATTGTAAAAGAATATGACTAACTATTATTGTATAAAAACACAACTCACTATCATTTCCTTATATTTTAGGGAAGGCACACATATATAATTAAGGATGAAATAAATTTATGAACTGAATTTATGAGTATTTTTTAGGAAGGCCTGGTCCTATCTGAGGTCTTACAATGCAAATCACAAACCAAGAGGTGTGAATTATGCCAAAAAGGGACAAAAAAGATAAATAATAGATACAGATACTTTGAAAAGATAAAAAAATCAAATGGTGTCTAAAATAATATTTTTTTCAAAATATTAAAATGAGGAAATGATGCAGAGGTCATCATCTCTTTGTCATTAACTGATAAAACTTTTACTACACCTACCTCTGCCTATTCCAACTGGTTCTGATCACCTTGATTATCCTTCTTTGGTTTCAAATATATATTTCTCCCTTAGAACCTATTTTTCCTTTTCAAATCATTAATTTTTCCTTAACAAAAGAATCATTCATTTATCTTCACCTCAATCCATCCTTTGCTTGCATTAGTATACTAGTCTTTATACTTTCAACTCTCCTCTTGTTGGCTCAATACACAACAAATTGCTTTAAAACTTGACTCATTTTTTCTCCAAACTTATGGGGTTTATTGAAACCAATATCATAATTAAAACAATCTTATTTTAATTCTAACTCAATCCTCTAACTCTTTCAATACAAATCTCTACCATACATGCAATTTTTTCTTTGAAACAGGGTTTCTACTAGCCTTTTGAGGCTTAATGGCATTATATAGATAAGTAAATTTTCATCTTGGGAAAATAATAATATTTTGGAGTATCTTATATGATAATTTATCTTCCTATGAAGTTTTAATCCTTAATTAATTCCTTAGGCCACTTTTAGGTCACTATTTAGGCCTATTAGGCCTCCCACTGCCCTATTTAACACACAGTCCATGCTAATTGTACTTATGCATATAGGATAAATTTAAAAATTCAAAAATATATTTATGCATATCATACTCAATATAATTACCAATTTTTTGAATATTTCACTAGTTTAACTCCTAAAAACTCAATTTAAGTGTGAAAACCCAAACTTAGGGTTGTGTGCAAACCTGAGAGGGTTGAAAGATTTCAAACTCATATTGAGGTTTAAATAAATTGTGACGGTGGTTTAAGGTTTAAATTATTAAAAAATAATTTTACACCCATTTTAATCTCTTTCCCTTACCTTTGTTCACATTTTCTCTCAAGAAATGGCTTAACTGTGTATATTCAACAGGGTTCTTTACACCTATAAGGAGACTTAGTGATGGTCTAGGTTTAAACATGAGTTTATAACTTATATGTGAGATTAAATAGATATTTAATCACTATATTTACCTCTTAAAAATGTTTATGGTTTCTATATCAACTTTATTCTACACTATCTCTTGGGGCACAATTTGACTGTGCAGGGTTCTTATCAGTCTACAAAACTTCTTGAGTGTTACATTTATATGTTACCAATTAATGAAATGAAATTATTTTATAAAAATAATGAAAAAAAATATCAATATATACATTTTAATTCTAACTCAATTCATGTATGATTCTTCCCTCCAAAACACAAACAACCTCTTAGTCTTTAAACATAGTTTGTAAACACATATAATAGATAAGTCTATAACTTGTACATACAAAATACCTTGAACTCAATAACCACATACTTATAATAAACATAAAAATAAAATTTAAACTTAAAAACAAATCAAAAAATATCTTTAATCAAATACTTTCTCATACTCCATTAACACATTCAACATTATTGCATATACAGAATACATGGATTGTCAATAGTTTTACCTTCAAACAAAGAACTTGTATATTCAAATTATTGGGGGTTATCTTAATTGAAACCTTAAAATAAATAATAATCATTCTCTCTTACCTTTAATTACTTGTTAATGAAAAAACACCAACCTATATCAAAAACTTCCATAACTACCTTAACTTCCTCTTGTATGTTGAAAACGAATAAACTGCCTAACCTACTCATCAAGGTGACTCATCATATGAGTCATGTGTGTATTAAAATAATCTTCAATATTTATTAGAACATAAAAACATAAAATTAAAAATTTATACCTCTTTAAACAAGATAAATATCTCCTAAACTACACATGAAGATTTGAAAATTTAAATCAAGGGTTTTGGTAGGAAAATGCCAAAATGACCCTAATTCAAATTAGACATAAAAATAGAAACTAGAAAGACTCCTAAAGAAATAACATTAAATTAAAAACTTATCAAAGACTCAATATATTTAAAATATATCAACATTTACATTGGGTAGTGATTCTCTTGCATCATACTATGATACTAGGAATTTGATGATAGAGGGGAGGTTAGATCAAGTGTTAGTTTTCATATAAAACAATGAAATAAACACACTAAAAAACTTAACACATCCATACATAGATCATAGGGGGAGATTAGTGAATAAAATTAATTTAAAATACCACTAAAATTCAAATAATGACAAGTTCCTTACCTTCTTTGAATGGTCTAAGAGATTTCTTTATTTGGCTTGCTTGGCTTGTGCTCAAAGAGTCTTTGGCAAATGGAGTTGTGTGGCTCCTTCTCTCCTTGGCACCATTATTATCTTGGCTTATGATTGATGTATATTTATGTATTGGTTCATTATTTTTGAATTATAACACTATTTCTTTCAATATTATCATAAAACTTGCATTATAACTTTACTATGTCCAAGCTGTCTAAATGAAGAGGTAAATGCTTATATTTATAGGTTTAGCAACTAACCCAAACTCAAGGTGAATTATACTGTAGTTAAATATTGGAATGGGTTATAACCTAAATTAAATTATTTAATTAACCCTAGTAGAGTTAAAAGGTGTCAAAACCTCATGATTTGCAATGAATAGGCATGGGTGAGATATTTTAGGATATTTGACAACTCACAAAAAGATAATTATGAATTCCTAGGGTATTCTTGATTTTTGAATTTCCTTTTTTTATAATTTCATTATTTTATCATGGATAATTCAATTAAGAATTTAATTAGGTTTTTAATTTTAATTAATTATGATTAGGCTTTTGTCAATTTTCAATATTTGATTTAATTCATGTGTGTATTTGCCCCATTTAATAGGTTTATAGGCCAAATTACATGTTGTAATGTCATGGAATGATTGGAGATGAATATATGAGAGGTTTTTGTTATTTATGGTAGGATATACCAATTAAGGATGTCTCAATTATATTTTGATCTTTGATGATTTATTCACAAGAAAATTTGGGAGGTTTAGTGATTCTTAGGCCTAATTTACAAAGTTTAGTAAGAATCAATCTAAAGTCTGGTATGAAGCCATTGGTGGCCAATTTTAGGTGTCTATAGTTTGCCCTTATTTATGAAGATGTTTCAAGTTGTATGCATAGTAATATATTCTCAAATAATGAAAAATTCCTCTATGCCTGAAATAAGAATATGATTGAAGAAAAGAAACTCCCAACAATATTTGGGAAGCCTATAATGATGCTCCCTTGAGGGAGTGGCCATAAAAAATGGTTGATGGATGGTCCCTAAAAAAGATTCAAGAATAAGAATGAGATTAACCCATGAGTGAGATTAATCCAAATGATAAAATTCTTGCATGAACTGATTTACAAAAAAAGGACTGATTTGCCCAAAGGTGGTTATAATCAATAACAAAGGTTGAGACATTAATTTTCCCAAATTTAGTTATAATTAGTTTCAATGGCATATACCATAGTTAGGGATGATGAGTCAAAACTAATGATTTTCCCTTAGGTGGTTATAATCATTAAGATGACTGGGTTGAATAAATATATTTGATTTTGCCCTAGTAGGGAAGAATAAAAAGCATAACTCAAAGATATAACCTATCATACAAATTAAAGATGAATTGGATCAAATGTAGATGTGATGGTCTAATGACTTGAGAAGCCACAAACAACCAAGCAAATGAGGATGTGAAAAGTGATGACTAAAATAATAAAGATTGATCAATGAAAATTATTTAGTCATACCTTCCAATGTGGAGATGCTTGTCCTTATTAGCATTGATATAACTAGAATGCTTAATGGGTTGATTTGATCAAAGTGGGTAAGAGGATTTTCCAAAGTTAACAAGGAGAAACTTATATGGCTCCATTACTTGTAAGACTTTATAATCTAATTTTTGTTGTCATAGGTGACATTATGCCTCATGATAGAACACCATGAGAAATTTTCTTAAATATGCATAAGGACTGACTCTCGATCTAATAAATAATTGAAAATAATACACCAATGATAAAAACCATGATGATAATGTTGACGTATAAATATTGATGGACTAAAGAATAATGCACAAGGAATCACCCATTGAACACATATAGACTAAGTTGAGGTAATAGTATTGAAATCAAACAAATAGGCAAGTAGACAAATAAACAACAACCTAAAAACAAATACACAAAAAATTTGAAATCAAAAGCAAAAGAAAGCATCTTAAAAATGGATTTGCCCTAGTAGGGTAGATTGAGGATGACAAAATAGGCTTAAATAGGATGAATGTTTTTGTATTTTGAAAATTTTGAATATTTTTTGGAATTTTATAAGCATCTCAACCTGATTGGGAATTAAAAAAAACTAAATGGTATAACTCATAAAATGGTGAGATCATGGCTTTAGTTGCTCATAAAACAATAAGAGCATATGGAAAAAGGGGACTGCACTGACCTTAATGTGAATTGAGCATGGCCTACATAGTCCTAAAATGACCTCAATTCATAGTAATTCTATCCACACAAAAGGTGATGAGAAACCTAACCAGGTAAAAACAACTTCTCAAATTTGGAAAATGGCTAGGCATATGAGAATAGTAATGGCAAGGTGATGTGTCAATGTATGGTAAAGGTGTTATTCCTAATTTTCCCATAAATGGTTATAATTAGTAAATAATGGCATAAATTTATGATACTAATTTGTCCATTAGTGGTTATAATTAGCAACACAAGGTATAACACTAATTTACCCATAGGCAATTGTAATCAATAGCACTAGTCAAATGGTAAAATGAAAAATATATTGCTAGATCAACTATCACACTAATAAGGCATTTCTGTATGGTTATTATGTGAGTCTAAAAGACTCACTATTATTATTATTTTAAAGATAGCATAGGATTCCTTATTTAAAGGAGATCTAAATGACTATTTATATGTACATCTTCATATTCTATAGTTAATGTAAATGTTTCACATGTCTTTTGTATTGATATTGTCCTAAACTTATCATTTGGTATCAAATCAGTTGACTCTTAAACTCCAATATGAGAGTATTAACCTAATATTAATTTTGTATTCTATTTATCAACTCAAGATTTTTAATCTTCCATTACATTTCTAGGAAAATACTGTGTGATATTTAGGCTCCTTATGTATATTTTTGGTCAGATTTGCATATATTCAAGTTGATTGACATCCATATCTTGACATCTCTATCCCCAATCCCTAGATATTGAATAATCCTTAGTATAGACATTTGAGATCCACACTCGCCTCTCTATGCTCAGACATTAGTGATAGTATTCCAAGCTCTCTACACAATTTTTCACTATATAATGCTTAGTGCATTCATTCTACCTATATTCATATTTATTTTACGTGCCCTAATTGATACAGTCTAAGATAGATGCATTTCTAGCTTACCTTAAGCACATATTGAGATTTTATATCCATTTGCATTAGTTTGATCTCTCCATGCATCAAACATCTACCAGGCTATGTGGAGTCTTTGTGTGATAATTATGGAATCTTCTATCTTCATTCAAGATTTACATGTGACATCCTCTTCCATCTTTGATCTCACTATGCATCAACTTAGATTCCAAGTAAATTATCTATATATTTTTATCCATGGGTGCATTCAACAGAGTAATTAAGGTTTTAATCTGTGTCGATAGGTTATTACCATTTAGTTCAAATTTAATAAAATGGTCTAGTTTTAGGTTTCTTTATTTCATTATTTGTTTGATTTAATCCTTTAGTTTATATTCAATGTTTTCATGATAAAAATAATATCATTTAGGTTTTATCTCGTAATCATTAGTAATTAAGTCTAGTAAATCTGAATTTTAATTGGATTTCATAAATAGTTTATATTAAATTCAAAAGTGGTCTTTTTTTTGGTTTCTTGAGTCATCAATAATATTTTTTATAAGTGTCATTGAGTTTAATTTAAGGCCAAATGTATATTAAAATTATCATCAAAATTATAAAAATAATAAATTGTCTCTATTGTATGAATGCATTATCGGGGTAACCGACATCTTGTATCATTATTTTGGTCAATTCTAAAAAAATGGATGTTCCATTATATAAATATTCTAGTCTCAATTTTCACACCTGGAAGGTGAAAATACATATATAATTGATGAATAATAATCTATGGGGAATTATAAGTAGAAAATAAAAAACCACCTATAGATTAAAATAAGCTATTGGAATTGTAGACACAAAAAATTTGCACACTATGATTTTGAATGTCATCAAACCTCCTAGACTGCCTAGGACCTTATTACAACCAATCTACACCAATTTGGCATAACCAAGCTCATTTATAATCAGTTTCAAAAACTGAATTAACCTAGCCTTTAGGACCTTTTTCCTTTCAGACTTGACCATCGATGGTCACCCTTAGGAACCCCTGACCATCGATGGTCAGGGTACACCTCCTCAACCAAGAGCATGCAACCATCCACCAATATTTTCTAAATATATCTCATCTAAATAGTTTTACAAGCCTTTGCATGGATGAATTATATTTAGATGACCTACTTTCACCTTGACTTGCACCTATTACTTGTGCCTATAAGAAGCAAGGAGCCTAGAAGAGAAATTCATCTGCAATAATTATTAGGAGCTCAAGGATTCAAGAGTTTTCTTTTATAGGTCAATAAATGATATCAATGTTATTAATAATAATCATCAATATTATTGACAACCAACACCCAGTGATCTTTCAATTAAGTTCTTGAGTACCATTATTTTATCAGAATTAAGCTAGATTCCACCAATAGGTTAACTAATTTAATTACTCACCCAATCAAATTTTGGTAAGACAATTACTTGTTTATTAATATTAATTTACTTTGTTTCCATTTATCAATTATCCCAACCCTTGCCCATCACTTGGAATCCATCTTTTGGGTCCCATTATTCAATAATTAACAACTTAGATCTTCACATAGTAACCGTCGATGGTTGACTCAATCACCGATTGTCTACCTAACCACCGATGGTTATCTCGACCACTGATGGTCACCTTAACCACTGACAGTCACCCCAACCATTGATGGTCATTAAGGTAGGGAAAAACAAAAAATTGTTTTCAACCATCCACACTCAACTAAACCTAATTTTTTGTGTTCTTTAATGTCCACAAACCTCTTTCAAAATTTATAAAGCATATACAAACCCCTTAACACTATTATTAATTAGTGTATCACCAATTCAATCATTTCTAGTATATTTTCTTAAGTATAAATTCTTGTGTTCAATTTTAGTACCTTTTGATTATTAATGCAAGTACCTTTTTTCTAGTTTTGTGAACTTAATTATTTAAAACATGTGGATTGACAGCCCTTAAGGAAGTTCTCACTTACAGGATCTATCTATCACTAGGCATTCCACCCAAATTCTATCTAACAAACAAGTTTGCTTTAGTGCTTTCTTATCTATAGATCTTCCTCCCAATCCAAAGAGGATCTCTTCATAATCTTCTGATTCAATATGTGTAAAAAAATATATTTTTAAACCATACCCATATTTAGTTTATTTTATCTCTCCCTTAGAATTTAAAGTGAAAATTTACATGAAACATGTTAACATTCCCGATGGGACCATATCCCCTTTTCTTCCTTATTGTTCACTCATTGAATGAAATCTAAAAATTTCTTTTGGGGATTAAAATAAACCTATTTCATATATTGATTGGCTTGATTTAGCTCACTTAGCTTATTTAAAGGCATCATAATTGAATCATAGTTCACTTATGTTACACAAACCAAATCACTTCTACAAAAAAAAACATCTAAACATACCTAAGACAAGGCTCGCCTAGGATTTCATCACCTAGAGGTAAACCTTACCCTACTTAGTAATCCTACTTGGAGGTCATTACCAAAGGGATAACCTACTCAATTATCTAGTTGAGTATAAGCTCTAGATAAATAGTATATCAGCTAAGCCCCTAACTCTATAGTGGGACTATGAAGTGAGGGGTCTAGCCCCAAGTATTAAGACATATACTTGATCTAGTACAGATTATTTTGAGTATTAAAACTAACTCGAAAGCAACCATAGCTTGCCTCTTTTAGTACCTGATCTATAAACCAAAATCCTCTTCACATTTTTAAGGCATAATCTAAAAGTGAGATTAATTAAAATTCTAGGGATTGATGTCTCTCTTAGAGTGTGATTGGATTTTTTTTATCATTATATTAACTCCTCTTTGTTTGAGTAGTAGGTTGTTTGTGCTTTCTATCTCCCCTATCTCATATGGTTCTCACTTTCCATTAGAAAAGAGACTATCTATAGAAAAACCTATCACTAAGCTAACCTACCTATTCCACCTCTTCATCTATGGATTATATTCTGAACCAATAGACTCTCCTCACCCTTTGTGAAGTCTTACCTTACCTCAAGAGGTCCCTCAAGGAGATGAAAAATTTTCCACTTTCTTTGATAATAATCATGTAGCCTTACAACATTAATTTACAACCACATCTTACCATATTCTAGTTCTAGCCCCATTTGTAGATCCACCTTATGGCATGCCTCCCCATCTCATGGGGAATACCTATGTTGCCATGATTACTACACAACTATTGACTACCCAAGATTACTCTTCAACCAAAAACCCCTTTAAAACTACCATAAAAAACCAACCAACCTAAACTACCACTACCCTTATACCTTCCACCCCTACTAACCATTTTTAAACTACAAGAGTACCTACCTATAACACTACAAACACCCTTTTAGATACCTTTAACCTGTTAACCACCACTCCACTTTAAATACTTATGGTGTCCATATCTTCTACTTGCCACTGATCAATATAAGGGTTACCACCCTTCCATTGGTCACCAACCCAACTATTGTTCCTACCCAACAAGCACCCCTTAGACCAACCTCTGGCTACATCCCTAATCTACAAGGGCATGTACCCACTACCCAACCACCTACCTCTACTTAACCTTATGTGTCTTCCACCTAACCGATTCCATCTACTTATTCATATGTGGTAGCCTCTCAACCTCTCACCCACTATTTGTATGTCTCTCAAACACTTTAACAATATGCATCTTATAATCCTTTAGGTATACAACCCTAAGCTAACTTAATGAATATGCTTATGGATAAAATTACCACCTTAGAGTCATCCATTTTAGGTGTTGATAACATCATGTCATATAACTAGATTTTTAATGAGCCTATCCATCCATTCGTACCTATTAAGCCATATCCTCCCCAATAGGAACTTCCCAAGTTCTCTAAGTTTAAAATTATGGAGGATCCCCAAAAAAACCTTAGGTAATTTAGGCATGCTTCTTATCTCATTAGATATGATGATTCCCTTATTCTCTATACCTTCCTCATGTCTCTAGCTATCCCAACCCTAGATTGGTATAGTTCCCTACCCAAACATTCCATCTTCTCATTCACCCAATTGGCTCAAACCTTATTGAACCATTTTTTGATTAATATCTCCAAGAAAGTGTCTATCACTAACCTCTATTATATTTGGAAATTTGAGGATGAATCCATTTCTAATTTTTTGGTTCATTGGAGGAGCCTTATCAACCAGATATCCTTCTCCCTACCCCAACCTGAACTCATAGAGCTCTTTGCTTGAAATTGTGCCAAGCATATCTCCTCTACCCTATGTGTCTAAAGCTTATAAACCTTTGATGATGATTTTACCATGGAATTTAAGTTGGAAATCCAAGACATTGATGAAGGAAAGATTAAGCTTAGGAGCAAGAACTCAACCTATAAAACCATAGAGATTTCTTCTTCCAAGTCAAGCAACCAACCCAATACCAACACCGAGAATAAGGGAACTATTGTTTGTACCAACATCCCCCCATTATTTTTTTGTCTTATTTATTATACTTTTCATTAATGGGGCCCTTTTTAATATTCTAAAGTATTCATATCTTGGCATGGTTTACATGGTATTGTTATTTCTTAAATTGGGATATCATCCACCTAGAAAGAGAATGGGTCCTTGCCTAGTTAATTATGATTTATTAACTAACCCTAATAATGATAAATATTGAATGACAAAGTGAAAATTTCATGGAATAAATAAGGGTTCCAGAGCAAGAAACCCTAGGGTTTTGAATTTAAATCTTCATGGGAAATTTAGTAGGAATTTGTCCTTTCAAAATATCATAATTCTAAAATCATGACTAAAGTCACTTTATGGTTTCCCCATTTTAAATTCCCCTAAATTCATTAAAAATTTTCCTCGAGCCTTCATTTTTGTTCAACATGAGTAATGCTTCAAGGATCCTAAAAGGATTTAGCTTGAATCCACATGTCAAGCTCTAATGTTATGTCTTGACTTGGATGCAAATCAATAGTTCATGTTCACTCGGAAGCCTAATCCAATGGCACAAGATCTTCCTAAGAGAAACTATAGTCTAAACACCACTCATTATAAAATTTTATATGATACTTATTTTGATGACCTCAATCATATCATTTGATGTTCATAAGGATGTCTTTGACATTAGTGAGACCTTCAAAATAAGACCCATCCAAACTTTTATCTTTAATCTAGAAGGGGACTTTCCAAACATTAAAACTTAAGCTTATTGAATTAAAACTTAGGTCATAATTTATTTAAAATACTATTAACCTAGAAATTAATATCATAGCCTAAACCTATATATATTATGAACTGACTTAATGTTCATGCATCTTGTAGGATCCAACAACCCACATTCATCCTTGGATGCTAATCTAACAACATAATATCAAAAGGCTTGCCAAAGGTTGGATCAATTGAAATCAACCTCATAAATTATGATCAATGATTTTCATTTCATCATCAAACCTAATCCAATAGCCCATGTTAACCCTAAAGTCTTGAGAGTACTAAAAATACAATGTGTGGCATGTTGCCATTTAGTAGGAACCTTGTGAGCTTAAAGTTAACAACCACATTCCCATCATTTGGCATTCATGAGGATGTCTTTAATGTTAGTGAGAACATCAAATTTAAACATGGTTGACCTATCAAAAAATCAAATTTGACCTCACCAATCATGATCAATGGCTTTTGCTTGATCGTCGATCTTAATATAATAACATGAAGTGGAGGTATACTTTTCAACTCAAGACTTCAGATCCTAGGGACTTGACACCTGGATAAACCACATACAATCATTTCTTGAGGAGGCTAGAGCTTGCCACTTAACATCACCTAGTCATTGATGACTCGAACACCCAATCAAAGTAGACATCTAGGATCTTAATCAAAGGCTCACATTCATCCTTGGATCTTGATCCAATGGAGAAAAATGAAAGGGCCTTATTTAAAAACAAATGGCTAGTCAAAAAGAAAACTCCCATGAAATTCCATGGAAACATTCTCAAGGAGGTCCACGTAAGTGCCATGTAATCAATGAAAGGAAATATCAAGATATAACACATCTAAAAAGATAATATTTTCATAAGTGGCACCATCCATAAGATATAAGGGATGAATACATTTAAAAAAGGCATCACCTTTTCCATTAAATCCTTAGAATCCCTAAAAAAATAGCTTAAAGTCTTGAAAATTGACTAATTGAGGACCTGATTACATCAAGTAAGCTTGAATTATCATCCTAAGCATCAAGGATAGTCATATTCCAAGATAATTAAGATCATGGAAGTGGAAATGCAATAGTGGAAGGAAGAGACAAACTTATATCTATCCACAAACCATGAAGGAAGATGATTTAGGGACACCAAGTTAGATATAAGGACATTGACCAATGGAATGAAGAATTGGTTAGAGATTTTCTTCACCACTGAAGAGTTATAACCTTTGTCATCTAAAAATTAAAGGGTGATAGTCACTAAAAGGAATTTTGATGACCTAGTTACAATTCAAATGATAGGTCTTCATCACACTACTGCTAAACTAGAGGTACTACCATGCATTAACATCCTTACACCCTTATTTGTAGACTATAAGATTGATAATGAATGGATTATTGATGAAGGAAAGTTAAGGAGGATTGCTTATGTTTCCATAGTAGCCTTCAAAGGATATTATAAACTTTTCAAATCCCATATTAACCTCCCCTCCATAAAAGAATGGACTACCCAGCATAATATGGACATCATATTGAGACCATGGTTAATTCAAGGGGCTCATGTAGCTAGAAATCATGATGGTAGGATCCCCATTATCTAATTCAAGGAAGGTATAATAATCATTATGACTTTACTTAACAGAGCCTTTGAAGTAGCCACCACCACCTATGTTGACCCTAGGTGGGTGTCTTATGTATACTTCATGGTTGAAGAAAAACTAAGTCCACTTATTAGGGAGCTAATTAGTATCCACTTATGAAGATATTTTTATGGAATTAAGAAGAAGACACTTTAGCATTTCACCATGATGTCCTATCTACTCAACTCATTGATGGCATCCACCCATATTCCTAGTGTTATGAATTAGTCCTCCCATAGAAGAATCACCATCTCACATCATTAATCCAAGATTTATGTCTTAAAGTATATGGATAATATGTAATTCATCTATGACTGTATATATCCCATACTATTCTAGAGAATCAAAGGGTATCCCATGCCTAGAGTGTAAACTCTTGTTAAAAGATATGTTGATCTCATGGGAGACATTTTGTTTTATCCAGAGTATACTATCTTCAGGATTGAGGGCATCTGACCTAACCATTTAGGTTGCCTATTTACATTCCCCTTAAGTTGGCTGAATAAAAAATTGAATACCAAATTTCCTAGAGAATTTATTACATCTACAAAGATAAGAGGAATGGAATTCTACATCCCTTCCCATTTTTGATTGGGAGAACCTTAATCAAGGACTGGAAGTAATTGGACATTGTGTCCAAAAAGAGGGATGCCTTTTGATTTTAGAAGGATGATCTAAAACAATGGGATCCAAACAACAAAGTGGTCCCTCATTTACAATCAAGGAAGCTAACCAAGGTGGTTTATGAGCACATGGTTGGTCCTTATAACCATTTCTATACTAAAGCTACAAACTTTGAAGAGGTCCTTGTTAGATGCAGACAACATGGTTTCAAGCTTGAGCATAAATTACAAAGGGAGGAGAAACCAATTGGAGAAATATGGAAAATAAACCCATTGTAGTATCATTTGTTTCCCTCCACTTCAAGTGTACCTCCAAGTTAGCCACCATATCAAACACTCCAAATTCTAAAAATAGATGTAATAAGACTAAAATAAAGGTTAGGTGAAGGCCCTTCATCATCAACCCAAATTCTAGGACCATCTCCACCAGTAGAGCACATTGATATGGTTGCCTTAGAACCATATGAAATGGTGGATGAGTTCTAAAAGGAACTTGCATAAACCTATGGATCTGACCAAGAAGGTGAGGAAACCATAGCTGAAATGGCTCAAATTGAAGGACCTTAAATAAGTGAGGAAGAATAAGGGAAATAATTGGCATTAGACTTGGTCCCTGTCACTCAGAAGAAGAGAGAAGCTAAGATGGTCCTTTTTCCTAGGTCATCTAAAAAACCAAAGGTAACATGGACCCATCCCATCAGTGAAGTGAACTTACTTAGTAATGAATTCCAAATACATGGACCTGTTATCCCATTTGGTTCATAAATGGTAAATTACAAAAGATTCCATCCCAGTCTCATTCATGGGCAATCACTAGCACTCCAGGTATGGACATCCATGATAATATTAAACCTTGGATCAAAGATCTCACAAAGGAGCAAGAAGATAGGAGAATTATTGAGGCTGTAAGAGAAAGTGGTAGGAGGATGAAGGATCAAGGAGCATCAAGTGGAGCTAGGATTGAAACCCTAGAAGTAACTAAACTCTCTGAACTAGTAGCCATAGTGAATTTCAATCTGGATACATCAAGGTTTGAGAGAATAGTAAAAATCCACCATTGGCACTAAGGAATTCACACTCCAAAGAGTGGAACCTTTTTTTAGCTTAACACCTAACTAAGGACAAGTAATAGAACATCCCATCCATCAAAAGGATGTGGTAAGTTTGGTGGTAGCCCAATCAACAATGACCTTGGTTGGAATCTAGGGGATGCAACAAAGGATCACTAATATGGAAAAGGAGAAGAAAGACTTGGAAGCATAGGGTACATTTTCAATCCATGAAGATATAGTAATGTTTTTTAATAAGTCCTTGGATATTTTTGAAGGGTTAAAGGCCCTAAAATCTAGGTCATCTATCTTTACCCATAAGATTGGGAGGGCACAAACATTGGTCACCCAGTGGAAAAATTATAGAGATCAACCAACTAAATTGATTAATGTCCATCACACTAAGTAGGCCCAAGGAAATCGGATCATCAAATTGAAACACTTGCATGCCCTCCTAGGATTCATTAAAGAATGCATATTTGACCTAAACAATTGGTGTGACAATGTTAATAGACTTTTAGAAGAAGACAAAAGCTTGATGGCAAGGATGGAAAATCTCTTAAAGGACCTATTAGAAAAACCATCCAAGACCAATGCCACAGGCTTGATGGGGGATGAGGAGTTTAAGAAAAGGCATAATATCCACATCTAGAGCATTAAAGACAACTAGGGCCATCATACCAAGGATAACTAGAAGGTCCTTAATATCATCATCACATCGAGAAATTAGATTGCAGAGGTCCAATAAATCTAGGAACTCAAAGCCAAGGGTGATAATGAATTTGACACATTGGCACATCAAGAAGAGTATTGTTTGATGAAGCCTATCATATATTTTGAGATCATCAATGAACAATAAAATAAGGCAAAGAACATCCTCAGATAGTAACTTAAGGGTACCACCAATATAGCATAATTTTTTTTTTTATAAAATGCATGCTAGTCTATTAACATACATTTATCCTTTGTCAATATTGGCATGAATAGCCTTTTACATTGTATCTTTGTATTAAAGATAACTATCCTTAGCTTGCATGTGGGTATTTTGAGAGAATTAACTGATAAACCACCTATTTTTCCTATAACTATGTAGGGATTACCATTTTTTTAAGGAGGGACTCTGAGAAATTTTTATACAAAAGAGCACTAAATACAACTATGGAATTTTGAATAGATTATCTGGATAGTTCATTGAAAGTCAATGTTATCTCTCACTTGCATGTTATTGTCTTAAATTTGAATGGTTTTCTTCATTTTGAGATACATTTTATATCATAGGGATGTTAATTTATGATAATTATAGATTAATTAAAAGTATCTTAAGTATACTTCATTTTATTTGGTCTTCATTTGGATGTGCATATGCTATTCAGGTTACAGTAGCAAAATTTTAAAGTAAACTTAGTTCTTACTTATGGTTTATATATCTTTTTTGAAGCTTTATTGGTTTGTGATGCAATCTGATTTTATGCTATTTTACACCACTAATTGGTTCATGTATGCTAAAAGTAATTAGAACTTTGTCATAATATTCAAGATGGAAATCTAGAATCATGTTCTCTTTTTTGCCTTACCCTTCCTTTTTCTATTTTCTTTATCAAAACTCACCTAGTTTAGATATCATTGTTAATATCCATTTAGATTAACTTGTAATCTTAGATTATCACAAAGATCAGGACCTTGGTGTCTTCTAACCACCAAATCAAACAAATATTATGGATAGCTTTCACACTCTACTTTTATTTCACCATAAACATCCCAAAATTGTCACAAATTGCAACTCATGCCTTGGATTTTCATAACCCTAAAATGAGAAGTGTTAATCAACACTAAGATCACCTATGAGGCAATTAAAAGCATCAACAAGAGGATTTCCACTCATGTTAGAAGGAGGGCCCGCTTGATCAATCAAAATAATTCTAACATTAAATATAAAGGATTCTTAACCCTTATGAGTGAATTTTCACTCTAAGTACAAAGATCCTTGATCTAGATGATTTCTCACATATCTTTATACTTTTTTAGGAAAAAATCTTAGTTCTCTACAAGGAAATAGTTAAGTTCTGGTAAAGGTAGCTTCAAGATTTAAGAATTCATACTATTTAAAATCAAAATAGTAATTTTGGTTGAAGATTGACCATTCTTAGTGAATATTAGGTTTATTTGAGTCACATGTTACAAAGAATGTCCATCTTTGCATAATTCAACTCATCTTTGAGATTACTTAGTCAAAGATTAGTGTCCTTTGTCCTTTTGCAATAAAATATTCAACAAAATAGGCTTAGTGTGTGGATTGATTGTAGTTATTTGAGAATTCTAACTTGTTACACCATATTTTAAATAGGATCCTTAATCCTAAAGCTAGAATTGCCAAGGATCATGACCAGATCACATTCAATGACAAGGGAGACCTTTTTTGAGCTAGAAAATCATAGGAAAACTAGGAAGGATAAAGGAAGGCATAGACATTCTAAGTCTCTACCATCTTCACCCTTGCAAGGGGCTCCTGTGTTCAATTTTCACATAGAGATGGCATGGCTTGGAAGTTCCCCCATCAATGTACCAAGTGTAGTTCATGACTTACCTCATAATCCTAAAAAGCACTTACCAATATTTAGTCCATCTAGTGTTGCAACTACAGAACAACATGCTAAAGATTTTAAGGATACCTTAAAATTATTAAACATTATCCATGAAGATTTAGCTTGTAGATTATTTCATTTTACATTCAAAGCTGCTACATATGAATGGTCCTCAATTTTCCTAATAATTGTATTACCTCATGGAATAGCTTTGACACTATTTTTATTGATCATTTTGGAAAAATCATAAGCCCCTATGTCATCTATCACCAATTTATAACCAATAAGAGGGACACAAGTGAATCAATTAGATCCTTTAATGCTAGGTTCTAAAATATGTTTAGTCAAACGATAGATCCCTATAAAACTAATGAGGATTTATCTTTATAGGTTTACAAAGATGTTATTGACCCTATGAATTCTATGTTTCTTAAAAGGGATATCCTAGCTATCAACAATTAGCTCAAGCTTATTTTGAAGTAGTGGTTATTAGTGACCAAATGTAGCCTCGAAGACAAATGGCTTATTCCGTGTCAAATATTAATCTTTATATGATTGAATTAAACCTATTCCCAAATAATAACCAAAATACTCCATCATTAAAACAACTCCCTAATTTGAATGTATTACCTACCAACCATGCTACCCCTATTCAAAACCTAGGTTTCTTGAGCCATCAAGCTACCAATGAATCTCATATCAATGACCAGAAGGCTTTATTTCTTGTCAATGGAATTAAAAATAGCCAAGGTCAAAATTATGATACTCTAAAGAATGAGAATGAATATATATTAAAAATGGTCCAGAAGCTTAGCATATATTTCTTGTAATTGGAAAAATAAGTTGGTAATGCTAATGAAAACTCTGGAAGAAACTTCACTTTTCAGAAGTTCAACTGACCTAGGAAAAGATTTTAGAATGACAATTTCTACAATAATAAAGTTAATGATCTTTAATTTATCAAAAATACTATGGATGGAAATCTCACTAATATTACTTCACCAGACTATTTTAGAGCGCATGCTACCTCTAAACATGGTGAGATTGATTGTATTGAATTTCATAAGGCATTTGAGACTTTCCAAGAAAAACTAGATAGATTTGAGGTAGTCCCAAATAAAGATATTTCTATATATCCTTTTAGATCTAAAACATATAACCAAGTGCACATGGTGGAAACATTTCAATTCCTTTTCCAAGAGGATAATGAGCTTGAGAACATTCCTAAAGAGATTCAAGCATTCTATCAATTTTTAAAGATGTATCCTCTAAGAAATAGGGGAAAAAAAGTATCCATTGACTACTTCCACTCCCCCTAACAATTATGGGACCCCTCTAGACACTACATCAAGGAATGAGCTTGAACCACCTAAGGGGAGTTCTTCCAAATCTATTGTTGAACTTTCATGAAAAACTAGTTACAACATTGTGGAAGATATAAAAAGGATCAAAACCAATATTACTCTATATGAACTAACTCATATTATAGAATAAAGAGATTTAATCTTGAAATCATTGTCCAAGAAACCTGAGATACTCCCTAAGAGTGATAGTGAAAATGTAACTATGAAAGTAACCAAATCAGAGTCCCCACCATTCTTATTTATAGTTAGGATATTTGGGAAGAATGTCCATAATTATATTTTAGATTCTAGAGCCTCAACCAACATTATGCTTGATAGAATATGTGAACAACTTGGGTTAACCCCAATCAAGTCTGATAGGGTGGTTACTCAATTAGACAAATCTAGAATCAAAATCATTGGGGAAATATTAAATGTACGTATGCAACTAGCTAGTGAACTAAGGGTTCAACAATTTATTGATATCTAAGTGGTTGATATTCCCCATGCTTATGGGTTACTCTTAAGTAGAGAATGGACTAAGGCCTTGAATGGTTATATGTCCACTAACTGTTCCCACTTATGGTTGGATTGGAAAGGTGTCCCAAATTAGATAAGGGTAGAGAGGTATCCTAGGATGTGATACATGATAATATAATATAGTGATGTCAATGAAAAGGTGAACTTCATAGATTTTGACTTAGGTGTTTTTACTCTAGAAGTTACAAAGGAACCTTGTTCTAAAAATCCACCTCCAATGCTTGGTTTATGGAAGTTATATGTAGATGGTGCTAGGTGTAAATCAAGATCAGGAACTGGTATTGTATTGATAGACCCTATAGAAAAT
Source organism: Torreya grandis (assembly GCA_037957365.1). Lineage (NCBI taxonomy): Eukaryota > Viridiplantae > Streptophyta > Pinopsida > Cupressales > Taxaceae > Torreya > Torreya grandis. The sequence continues at coordinate 757,344 of JARHVA010000500.1, forward strand.
AAATATCATGCTTCCTATAGGTTATAATTTTCATGCACAAATAATTTAACTAGATATAAATCTCTTATCCTAGGATTGCAACTCACTATTAAACATAAAGTTAAGGAACTCATTATCTATGGATATTTTGAGTTGGTGGTTACCAAGTAAGAATCAAATACCAATGCAATCTATCTTACCTTAAGAGATACAAGTTTAGAGTTTGGGATTTGATGGAATATTTTGATGCTCTCAACATCTTATCTATTCCCAAGGAAGAAAACAAAGTTACTGATGAGTTTGCCTATGTTGTAAGTAATCTCATGCCTAATCATGATTCCCCTAACATTAGTATTGAACTAGTACCATGTCCTTCAGTCCTTGACAACATAAATCACTTTCAAGTTTTCAATGATGATAAAAAAATTATGGATTTCCTAACTAATTTTGGATCATTTTAAACTCAGATCATTGATGAAGCTGACAAAATTTCTCCTAAAAAGGAGCTTAATGGTAAAATCATCCAACTGAGTGATAATAAGATACCTAAAGTGATGATTTCATGAGAAAGGCTATTTGATCATGAAAAGATTGTGGAGATACTTGTGGTACTTAAAGTAGATGGTAAGGACTATCAAGTAGTAGATCTTGGTTCACATGATCAACCCCAACAAGTGAATATAGGAAAGGTTTGCATTGAAATGGAAAACAAAAAAGCTAGAGAGATACTTACAAAATATAAAGATGTCATTTCTTGGTCCTATAAAGATATGAAAATATTTGACCCAAGGGTTATTACTCATACTATTCCCCTTAAATAAAATTGTAAACCCTTTAAATAGAAGTAAAGACCTATCAATCTTGTCCTAGAACCCATGATGTTTAGGGAAGTTAAGAAACTTATAGATGCAAGGATTGTGTTTCCTATTAGGCATTATACTTGGGTTGCAAACTTGGTCCCAGTCAAAAAAAAGAATGGGGAAATAAGATTATGCATAAACTTTAGAAATCTGAATAGAGCATTTAAAAAGGACAATTACCCCTTGCCTTCTCTTGAATAAGTCATTTAGGTTGTTTTACTCCAGAAGATAGGATGAAAATAACTTTCACTACTAAATGGGGAACATATGCCCATAAAAGAATTCCATTTGGATTAATTAATGTAGGATCCACCTTACAGAGGGCCATGGACCATTTTTTATAAGTTCTAGTGGGCAAGTGCATCATCATTTACATGGATGATCTTACATTTTTCTCCAATAATATGGAGGAACACTTTATGCACCTACAACAAATATTTGAAAGATGCAAGAGGTATGGAATATCCCTCAACCCCAAGAAAAGTATCTTCTATGTCACTAAAGGAAAATTATTGGGGCATGTCATTCCTAAGGATGGGATTTCCATATATCCTGAGAGAGTGGAATCCATCTCTAAAAGTGAGCTACCTAATAGTTGAAAAGAGCTAAAATCATTCTTTGGTAAAATTAACTTCGTGAGGAAGTTCATCTTAGGCTTTGCTAAAATTGTCAAACCTCTAAATTATATGCTTAATAAAGATTCTAAAATTTATTGGGATGAAGAATAAAAAAAGCATTTTATAACATAAAAAGGGTAATCAATCAAGCCCCAATATTGATAAGTCCTGACTTTTCAAAGGACTTTTACTTATATTCATTTGCTTCTGACCACACCATGGCTACTGTCTTAACTCAAAATGTTGATGGGAGTGACCATATTATAACTTTCATGAGCACCAACTTCAAAAATGTAGAGGTAAACTATTCCATGATTGATAAATAGGGCTATGCATTGGTAAAGGTAGTAAAAAAATTTAGACACTACATCCTTAGAAACAAGGTACATGCCATCTTACTTGACCTAGCCACAAAGCTTATGTTGAGCCAAAATGAGCTTGGGGAATGAAGGGGAAAGTGAATGTCAGTCCCATAGGAGTATGATATTGAAATGAAGATTTCTAAACTAGTGAAATGTTAGGGCTTTATCTATATGATAGCCAATACCAATCCTAAACTCCATATCATACAAGTTGAGTAGTATAACTTCTAGCCTAATGAGTGGTATGACTCCCTCATCCACTTTCTTATCAATGGTAATTTCCCTCCAGGACTCACCATAGAGCATAAGAGAGAATTGATACTCAAACTAATTCATTACCTCATCAAAAATGGAGTCTTGTATAGAAATAACTTTGAAGGAATATACTTAAGATGTGTGTCTAAAGAAGGGGCTTCTCAAATCATGTCTACTTTTCATGAAAAACTAGGTAGTGGGCATCCTTCAAGAAGAACCATAGCTCACAAAATTCTTAGGGCTGAGTACTATTGTCCCACCATATTCAAGGGTGCTCATAAACATGTAATATAATTATATTCCTACCAAATATTTAACACAAAATAACCAAAGGCAACCATGCCTTTGCAACCTATGAGAATAGACAAACCTTTTACATAGTGGGGATTAGAATTTGTGGGGGGTGATTAACCCCAATTATTTTGAAGGTCACAAGTATGTCTTGAATGTTACTAATTATTTCATAATGTGGACTAAAGCTATATCCACCAAAAAATTTAGGATAGAGGAAGTGATCAACTTCTTGAAAGAAAACATTTGCACCAGATTTGGAACCCTAGTTTCCTTAGTTTGTGACAATGGATATGCATTCATATCCATTAAAATGACTAAATGGGATTATGATAAATACATCTCTTTTAAGTATGCCTCTAACCATTATCCTCAAGGGAATGAATTTTTTGAGTCTACCAACAAGAATCTAATGAAATCCATCAAAAAGTCTGCTACAGACAAGCCTAGAACATGGTACAAACTCTTTAAATATACATTATGGGCTGACAAGATAAGAATTAAATAAGTATTCAAGGCTTTACCATTTTTTTAGTATATGGTTAGGAACCCATCTTTCATATCACTTTAAAACTCCCTAGGTTCATATTCATGTAGGAATATATGGAGGAAAGCTAAGAACTCACTATTTCCAAGCTATTAGACATCATTCAGATGGAAGATGCTAGAGAAAAGGCATTTAAAATTTTCAATAGACACCAAACAACTATGAAAAGGTGGTTTGACAAGAGATCCAAAGTGAAATTTTTTAGACAAGGAGACCTGGTCCTCCTTTGGGACAAGGCATCAGAGCTTAAAGGCAAACATGACAAGTTCACCCCCTTATGGATTGGCCCATACCAAATTGCAAAAATTTTAGGAAACAACAATTTAAAATTGAAATATATTCAAGGAGAAAAGTTTAATTTTCCCACCAATGGATAGTATATAAATCATTACTTTGTTACTACTCCACTAAGGGTCTTCATGGAATAACATCTATAAGATTGCTTAGATCTAGAGTAAGTAGGCTAGTTAGTTTCCTTTCTTGTTTTGTTTTCCTACTCGGTTTGTATATATTTATTTGCTTATGTTTATTTGTGTTATACCTTTTCTACTTGATTGTGTTCCTTTGCTTTAATAAAGTCTCTTAGACTATCATGGCCTAGAATTACTCAAAATTTAGGTGCCTTAGGTCAGGGGCATGAATTTTACATAATGGGACCTAAGGTTGTAATATAGCTTTGTGTTGTAATATAAATATTTTCAAATGACTCACATGAAAGTGAGTTACCCAATAAGAATCCAAAACATTACCTAAGACCCAATCTCTATTGAAAGAAGAATCATGTATGTGGAAGGGGAATTCAAAAAGTTAAGGCATATGTATGCTTGTAGTTAAAACATATCATTGTATGAGATTAAGGTTTCAAATATAAGGCAATTATCCCAAGACTAAAATATTCAACGAAATCCTTAAACCTGGCTATCCCGACTCCCAATATTTTCAAAAAAAGAGAGAGATACTTAATGCTAAATCAAAAGATGCAAAGTTAGAGGTGATTCAAGCTATCTCCATCAACGCTATGGATGCCTAGCTAGTAGTAGAACAAGGCCATGAGTAGATACAAAGGTATCTCTATCAGGGTTATGGATTCCTGGATAGCAATAAAGTAATGCCTAAGTCTCCCCTAAATTAATATAAGTTGTTTCAAAGAGAATATCTAAAAATGATTAAATGTCATGGTCAAAAAGATATGAACTCAGATGTTATTCCCTAAAAGTCTCATGACAAATAGTAAGTGGAATCAAAGCACACACATAGCATGATTAGGCTCTAACATGGGGATTTGAATTCTACATATTTGAATCTTGTTTCAACCTTGAATTGACCTAAGTAATGATATAAGGATCGAAGGAGGAAAAAGACTTATATGTTAGTTTAAACTAGAGTTTCTAGATTCTAACATATTGTTATGTTTCCCTTGTGAGTCACCATTCTTGTTGGTACCAACATCCCCCCCATTTTGTTTTTGTCTTACTTCTTCTACTTTGCATAAATGGGGCCATTGTTAATATTTTAAAGTATTCATATCCTAGCATGGTTTACATGGTATTATTATTTATTTAATTAAGATATCATCCACCTAGAAATAGAATGGGTCCTTACCTAGTTAATCGTGCTTTATTAACTAACCCTACTGATGATAAATATCAAATGAGAAAGTGCAAGTTTCATGGAGGAAGGAAGGGTTCCAGAGCAAGAAACCTTAGGGGTTCAAATTTAAATCTTCATGAGAAATTTAGTGGGAATTTGTCCTTTAAAAAGACCCTAAGTATAAAATCATGACTAAAGTCCCTTTATGGTTTTCCCCTTTTAAATTCCCCTAAATTAGTTAAAAATTATGTCCCCGAGCCTTCATGTTTGTTCAACATGAGTAATGCTTCAAGGAACCTAAAAGGATTTAACTTGAATCCACGTGTCAAGCTCTAATATTATGTCTCAGATTAGATGTAGATCAATGGTTCACATTCACTTGGAAGCCTAATCCAATAGTGTGATATCCTCCTAAGACAAACTACAGGATAAACATTGCTCATTACAAAAGTTTCTATGGTATTTATTTTGACGACCTCACTCCTGTCATTTGATGTTCATGAGGATGTCTTTGATGTTAGCGAGGCCTTTAAAATAAGCCCCATCTAAAATTTTATCTTTAGTCTAGAAGGGGAATTTTTAAACATTAAAACTTAAGCTTGTCACATTTAAACTTAGGTCATAATGTTTTTTAAATACTATTAACCTAGAAATTAATCTCATGGCCTAAGCCTATATATATTATGAACTAACATAATGTTCATGCATCTTGCAGGATATGATGGCCCACATTCATCCTTGGACCCTAATCTAATGGTGCAATATTAAAAGGCTTTCCAAAGGTTAGACCAATCATAAATAACCTCTTAAATCATGATCAATGGTTCACATTTCATCACTAAACCTGATCCAATGGCCTATGTCAACCCCAAAGTCTTCAGAGCACCAAAAATATGACACATGGCATGATGCCATTTGGCTAAAGGAACCTTGTGAGCTTAAATTTGATAGCCATACTCCCGTCATTTGATGTTCAAAAGGACTACTCTGACTTTATCAATAACATAAAATTTAAACATGATCGACCTATTAACCAATCAAATTCAACCTCACCAATCATGATCAATGGCTCTCACTTGATCACTGATCCTAATCTACTGGCATAAAGTAGAGATAGAATTTTTAACTCAAGACTTCAAAGCCTGATGACTTAACACCTAAATAAACCACATCCAATCATTTCTTGAGGAAGATAGAGCTTACCACTTGACATCACCTTATCATTGATGACTCAAACACCCAATCAATGCTGACGTCTGGGATCTTAATCAAAGGCTCATGTTCATCTGTATATCTTTATCCAATGGAGTGAAATGAAAGGGCCTTATTTAAAAATAAATGGCTAGTCAAAAATAAACTCTCATTAAATGTCATGGAAACATGCTCAAAGAGTCCACTTAAGCACCATATAAGCACTAAAAGGCAATCTCAAGATATGGTGTATCTAAAAAGATAGGATTTTCATAAGTGGCACCATCCATAAGATCTAAGGTATGAATACATTTATGAAATCCACCACATTCACCATTAAAGAGTTGGAAGCCCTAACATAATAGCTAATATCCCAAAAATTGACTAATTAAGGACCTAACTACATCAAGAAAGCTTGAATTATCATCCTGAGCATCAAGTATAGTCATATTCCAAGATAATTAAGATCATGGTAGTGGAAAGGTAATAGTGGAAGGAATAGATAGACTTGTATTTGCCCATAGACCATGAAAGAAGATGCTTTAGGGATATCAAGTTAGATATAGGGGCATTGGCCAATGGAATGAAGAATTGGTCAAAGATTTTATTCACCATTGAACATTTTTAGCCTTTGTCATCTAATGAGTAAAGTGTGGAAATCACCAAAAGGAAGTTTGATGACCTAGTTACAATTCAAATGATAGGTCTTCATCAGGATATTGCTAAACTAGAGGTACTACCCTATATTGACATCCTTGCACCCTTATTTATAGATTGTAGGATTGATAATGACTAGATTATTGATAAAATAAAGTCAAAGAGGATTGCTTATGTTTCCCAATTAGCCTTTGAAGGCTAATATAAACTTCCTAAAGCCCATATTGACCTCCACTCCATAAAATAATGGACTACACAGCATAATCTGGATGTCATCTTGAGACCATGGTTAATCTAAGGGGCTCATGTAACTAGAAATCATGATGGTAGCATCCCCATTATCCAATTTAGGGAAGGTATAAGAATCATTATGACTTTAGTGAATAGAGCCTCTAGAGTAGCCACCACTACCTATGTTGACCCTAGGTGGGTGTTTTACGTATACTTCATGGTTGAAGAAAAACTGACTCCACCTATTAGGGAGATAATTAGTATCCACTTATGAAGGTGGTTTTATGGCATTAAGAAGAAGACACTTAAACATTTCACCATGATGTCCTATCTACTAGAATCATTGATTGCATCCACCAATATTCCTAGTGTTAAGAATTAGTCCTCCTAAAATAGAATCACCATCTCACATCATTATTCTAATCTTTATGTCTTCAAGTATAAGGATCATATACAATTCATCTATGATTATATATATCCCATACTATTAAAGATCATCATAATATATCCCTTGCCTAGGGTGAACCCTCTTGTTAAAAGATATGTTGATCTCATAGGATACATTTGGTTTTATCCAGACTATACTATCCTTAGGATTGAGGGCATCATGACCGAACCATTTAGGTTTCCTATTTACATTCCCCTTAAGTTGGCTAAATAAGAAATTACATACCAAATTTCTAATGGAATTGATAACACCTATAGAGAGAAGAAGAAGGGCATTCTACATCTCTTCACATTTTTTATTAGGAGAACCTTGATCAGGAACTAGAGGGAATTGGACATTGTGTCTAGACCGAGGGATGCCTTCTACTTTTAGAAGGATGATATAAAATAATGGGACCCAAAAAATAAAGTGGTCCCTCATTTACAATCAAGGAAACTAACCAAGGTGGCTTATGAGCACATGGTTGGTCCTTATGACCATTTCTATACTAAAGATAAAAAAGTTTGAAGAGGTCCTTGCTAGATGCAAACAACATGGTTTCAATCTTAAGCATACATTATAAAGGGAAGAGAAAATATCTAGAGAAAGATGGAAAATGAACCCATTATAGTATCATTTGTTTCCCTCCACTTCAAGTGCACCTCCAAGTTAGCCACTATAACCAACACTCCAAATTCAAAAAATAGGTGAAATAAGATTGGAATAAAGTCTAGGTGAAGACCCTTCATCATCAACCCAACCTCTAGGAGCATCTCCCCTAGTAGAGCACATTGATATGGTTACTTTAGAACCATATGAAATGGTGGATGAGTTATTCAAGGAAATTTTAGAAACCTATGGATCTGACCAAGAAGGTGAGGAAGCCACAAATGAAATGGCTCAAATTGAAGGAAATCAAATAGGTGAGGAAGAAAAGGGGAAATAAGTGGCATTATACTTGGTCCCTGTCACTTAGAAGAAGAGAGAAGATGAGATGACCCTTGTTCCTAGGTCCTCCAAAAGACTAAAGGTAACATGGACCCATCCCACCAGTGAAGTGAACTTAGTCAGTGATGAATTCCCAATACATGGACCTATTAACCTAGACTAGTTCATATATGGGAAATTCAAAAAGTTTCCATCCCACTCTCGTTTATGGGAAATCACCAACACTCCAAGTATCAACACTCATGATAATATTAAACCTTGGATCAAAGATCTCAAGAAGGAGCAAGAAGAGAGGAGAATTATTGAGGCTATAAGAGAAAGTGGTAAGAGGATGAAAGATCAACGAGCATTAAGTGGAGCTAGGATTGAAACCCCAAAAGACCACAAAATCTCTAAACCAATAGCCATAGTGCATTTCAATCCAGATACATCAAGGTTTAAGAGAATAGTAACAAGGAAAACCACCATTGGCACTGAGGAATTCACACTCTAGAGAGAAGAACCTTTTGTTGGTTTAACACCTATCTATGGACAAGTAGTAGGAGAACATCCCATTCATCAAGATGATGTGGCAAGCTTGTTAGTGGCCCCATCAGTAATAACCTTGAATGGAATCTAGGGGATGCAATAGAGGATCACTAATATGGAAAAGGAGAAGAAAGACTTGGAAGCATAGGGTACATTTTCAATCCATGAAGCTATAGTAACATTGCTGAATAAGTCCTTCTTAGACATTTTTAAAGGGTTGAAGGCCCTAAAATATAGGTCAACTATCTTGACCCTTAAGATTGGGAGGGCACAGACATTGGTCACCTAGTGGAAAATTTTTAGAGATCAGGCAATTAAATTAATTAATGTCTATCACACTAAGAAGTCCCAAGGCATTCAAATCATCAAATTGAAACACTTGCATGCCCTCCTAAGAGTCATTAAAGATGGCATATTGGACCTAAACAACTAGTGTGATAATGTCAACAACCTTTTGGAAGAAGACAAAAGTTTGATGGTAAGGATGGAGAAGCTATTGAAGGACCTATTAGAAAAACCATCCAAGACCAATGCCATAGGCCTAATGGAGGATGAGGAGTTTAGGAAAAGGGTTAGTCTCCACATCCAAAGCATTAAAGACAACCAAGGCCATCATAACAAAGATATTTAGAAGTTCCTTAGTATCATCATCATATCCAAAACATATATTATAGAAGTCCAATACATCTAGGAACTCAAGGCCAAGGGTGACAAGGAATTTGACACATTGGCACATTAAGAAGAGGATTGTTTGATGAAGTATACCATAGATTTTGAGCTCATCAATATATAATACACTAAGGAAAAGAACATCCCATGAATATAGTATAAAATAATATTCCTTTTTAAAATGTATGCTAGTCTATTAGCATGCATTTATCCTTGGTCAAGATGGGCATGAATAACCTTTTGCGTTGTATCTTTGTATTAAGCACAATTATCCTTAGCTTGCATGTGGGTATTTTGAGAAAATTAATTGGTAAATCACCTATGTTTCCTATTAATAGGTGGGGATTACCATTTTTTAAAGGATGGTGTCTGAGTAATTTACATACAAAAGAGGACTTAATACAACTATGGAATTTTGAAAAGATTGTCTAGATAGTTCGTTGAAAGTCAATGATATATCTCAATTTCATGTTATTATATTAAATTTTAATGTTTATCTTCATTTTAAGCTACATTTTTTATCATAGGGATGTTAATTTGTGTTAATACTATATTAACTAAAAATATCTTAAGTATACTTCATTTGGATGTGCATATGTTATTCAGGTTACAGTAGCAAACTTTTAAAGTAAACTTGGTTCTTAATTTTGGTTTATATATCTTCTTTTAAGCTTGCCTAGTTTGTGGTGTAATCTAAGTTTATAATATTTTACACCACAAAATAGTTCATGTATGCTCAAATTAATTAGAACTTTATCATAATATTCAAGATGGAAATCTATAATCATGTTCTCTTTTCTGCATTACCCTTCCTTTTTCTATTTTCTTTATCAAAACTCACCTATTTTAAAGATCATTGCTAATATCCATTTAGATTAACCTATAGGCTTAGATTATAAAAAATATCAAGACCCTGGTGGCTCCCAAACACCAAATCAAACAAATATTGTGGATAACTTTCACACTCTACTTCTATTTCACCATAGACATCCCAAAATTATCAAAAACTACAACTCATGCCTTGGATTTCCATAACCCTAAAATGAGAAGTGTTCATTAACACTTAGAGCACCTACCAAGAAATTATAAGCATCAATAGGAACCATGAATGTATTTGTCCTTAAATCCACCCCATACCTTCTATTGACCAATCTAATTCCCCTAGTTCCTCAAATCAAAACCTAAGGAACCAAACGGGAAACAACAAAAAGAAATTCACACCACTTGAATAATCTTATGCTTCCATCTTATAAAATTTACTAAAATCCAATATCATTCAACTTCCTCTTATCAAGAAACCCCAATAATTTGACTCCTTTCATTTCACACCTAGTTGGTATAACAAGAATGATTTATGTGCCTTCCACGGAGTGATTGGACATGATGTCAATAGGTGAAACACTTTCAAGAGTCTTGTCCAATCCCTCATTTAAAAAGGGAAGCTTAAATTGGACAACCCCAATGCACCCTCAAACTAGGCCCTTGATATATTCATACAATATTTTATAAACCATGCCCCTACTAAGAATAAGAGAAATAACATTGAATGCTCTCATGATTCCTATACAATTAACATGGTCCTTGAAATGATCATTACCAAATTACCTAGCATGTAACCTTTCAATCCTCCACCTCCTCCATTTTTTGAGGTAGTAGATTCACCTTCCCCTCCTTCATACACTCAAACTAAAGAAATACCATCTTCTCCCCCTCTACTTATTGAGGTAGTGGAGACACTAGCCACTCTTTTAACTAATATACTAAAACAACCAACCACTACCACCTCACCCTAATCTTAAACTACTAAGTGAACCACTCCTCCTTCAAAAACCATTCCCAAGGAGGAAATTTATACATCTACTCCCATAAAGGAGACACCCATCTAGGCTTCACATCCTTTGATTGAGGAAAAGGATGAGGATACCATCCCTGTGTCCCCACCTAGGGGCCTATATTTCATGTCTACCATTCAAGGAGTCAAACCAACCTATAAAATTTTCTCTAGGATAGTGCAAAAATTGGAATTTGTCTCTAACCTTGATATAGATTGAGCCACCTTTTGGAAAAATTTAGGTCTCCCTTACATTACTTAACTAGAGCCTCTAATCCTTTCTTAGTCTGACCAACCTACCACTTCTATTAACAAAACTCTTACCTTATCTACCCAACCAACCAAACCATCTAACCAAGCAATTAAAACCTCCACCAAACCAACCAACCCTTAACCACTTAAGCTAACTAATACCCAAGTAGTCAAAACCTCTCCTATTATCTCAACTAGGTCTACCTATAATCTTAGTATCCCCCTACACCAAGCCTCAATAACCCATATGTGAAAGTGGACCTAACCCCTTCAAGCCTATCAACCAAATGCTAGACCAAACAAACCACCAAGGTGAAACCACATAAGGGCCATAAGGCCCAAATTTTGGCTCCCTCAACTTTACCCTCCATTATAAGGCCTCATTACTCTACTTTGATCTAGAAGCTAGTTACTTCTACCAAAACCCCTCCACCTATCTTGGTTACACCTTCATAGATACTTTTTGATGTACCTCTCTTTACTACACTAGTAGTACCTAGGCTACCTACCTTGTGATCTTCCACCTCTAGCTCATCAACCTCCCTACCTAAACTAAAACCATTGACCAAATGTACCACCTTATCTAAAATACTTGCTACCAAACCCATCTCCAAGCAACATCCTACCCTAATAACCAAATCCAAAATTGCTACATATTTATCACCTTTAGCTGAGTCTTACTTGGCCATATTATATAGGTTATTACAACAAACTTCTTGTCTAACCTTACTTACCAATAGACCCTTTGACCCACTCACTTCAAAACCTACCTGGTATAATGACCACCAAATATGTGCTTATCATAAGACACCAAGCCATAACATAGAGAATTGTAAAGCTCTCTAAACCCTTGTCTACTAGCTTTAAAATGAGGATGATATATTAATTGATGAGACTCTTATGGATCCTATACCTACCCAACCACCCACTATACCTACCCAAAACTCACCCAATATTCCATGCTCACCTTGTAGAGTAGATGAATTTAACCAATCCTTTAACTCAATCTCTCCTTCTATCCATACTATCAATGTGGTCATGAGATCACAATAGAAAGATAAGGAGAATTCTAAGGTGACTATCCATTAGACATACCCCTCTTTGAACTCCCAATGAACCTTCAAGTAACCATATCCATCTTCACCCAAACCTAAAGTATCTATCTTGGGTGCCTCTCAATATAACCCATCATAATCTATGAAGAGATTTATCCTCAAAAAACTTCATCAGACTATGGCAAAGATGAGCTTATATTAGTTGATCTCAACTTCCCCTCATCATCTCCAAGCACTAATAGAGGCTTTGTAATCTATTGAGGTCCAACCTAAGGACCCTCAACCTCTAGCCACTTTCATCAGGGCTCTTCAAATTTCCAACCTTGTTACCTTTTAGGATTCAGAAATACCTTCCATCCATCTTGAGGACCCAGACCCTCCTCTCTTTATCACTACCTACATCAACCAAACCCATATAATTGATGGGGGAGCTAGCATAAACATCATCTCCTCTCACACCTACAACCAAATTGACCTGCCAAATAATGTCATGTATAAATCCTTTGCCATCCTTCACTCCTTTAATGATACCATGGCCACTACCTTGGGAACTATTGTCCTTCATATCCATGTAGGACCTCATACACTCCTAAAATTGTTCTATATTGAAGAAGGTTAATTCTAATACAATGTCTTATTAGGATGACCTTGGATCAGTTCCATGGGTTGGATTCCCTGTACCCTCCACCATTATATTAAACTTGATCATGAGGGATAGGTCATCACCATCCAACCTGACCCAATTCCTTTCTCAACATGTAATATGAGCTACCACCCCAATGATATCCTCATTCCCCCATCTATCACACCAACAATAACTAAAGCCCAACCTTAAACTACCAAAGTGGATATCGTATCCCTTTCTACTGATGAAGCATCAACTATATCCTCTATACCTTCTCACCAAATTCTTACCATAGACCCTTTAAAATCAACATTCCATTACCTTTTACTAGGAGAGTATCACCTTCTCACCCTTGATGCTTTCCCTACTCCTCATGAGTATGGGAAACTTACCAACCAACCAAGATATGAATCCAATGTCAAAACTATCATTCCCTTTAGACCTCCCAACCATTAGACCCATTAGGTCTATGGAGGACTCAATAAATCCATCGTTGCTCCTACCACATGTCTTCCACCTTGACCATTCACCATCAATTTTTCCTACCTAGACAAATCAAGAATAGACAAGACATACCTTCATCAATGTACTTAGAAAGGCTTTGGTCTTAGATGATATGAAAATGACCCACATGAGTTGGTCTCTATTGAGACCAAGAAACCTCATGAGAAGCATGGACTTGGTTTCATCCTACCTAATAAGAAGTAACCCAAAACACCTACCACCACCATTATTGAAGAAGATACCCCTTCCTCACCAACTTTGCCTCCACCTACATGTAAGGATAATGACATCATCCCACCTAAATTTTCTTTTTATCAACATGATCGACCTTAGATCCTTGATTTATTAGGAGGGGGTGATCATAACCATCCCTTTGACCCATCCTGAGATGATAGGAGATGACTCTCCTACCATTAATTTTATTCAATGCTAGGATGTTGAATATATCCTTACCTAGCTTAGTGCCCTCAATTCTTCAATCCAAAAATCCCTTCGTCTTGAGAATTCAACCATGTTGAATGAATCTACCACTAATATTAACTTGGGAACTAAAAACAACCCCCACATTGTCAAAATAGGTGAATCATGGAATACCAAGGAACTTCAAGATTTTTCCTCTTTCCTCCAAAATTATAGCATAAAATTCACTTGGTCTTATAGCAATATGCCTGAAATTGACCTTGCCATTACTACCCATTACATAGTCACTCACTATGATGCCAAACATGTCAAGTAAAATTTATGATGCATGCATCCTCACATAGACCTATTTGTTAAGGAAGATCTTAAACATCTCCTATCTATTAACTTCATTCAACCTATGACTACCCCCAATGGGTCTTGAATGTCATCCATATCACTAAAGCCACAAGGGGACTACACATTTGTGTGTAATTTCATGACCTCAACCTCAATTGTCCCAATGATGATTATCCTCTACCTAGCATCGACCAAATTGTTGATCTTATAGCCAACTATGAGATGTTATCTCTCATGGATGAATTCTTGGGTTAGAATCAGATCTTGATTGCTCCCAAAGATTAGCATAAAACCACCTTTAGCACCCCATGGGGGACCTTCTACTACAAAGTCATGCCTTTTGGGTTAAATAACACTGATGCAACCTACCAATGTGCCATGACCTACATAATTTATGACTTTATCCATAAGATTGTAGAGGACTATGTGGATGAATTTCTTGATGAATTTATACCCCAAAAAGATCACTTGGCCATTCTTAAGATCATCTTCATGTGAATTATCCATTACCATGTCTACCTTAACCCTAAGAAATGTATATTTTGAGGTTTTTTAAGGAAATATTCTAGGTTTAATTGTATCCATTCATGGAATTAAAGTCAATCTCACCAAAATCAAAGCAATCTGAGACATGATTCCTCCTACCAACCTTAAGCAACTTCAAATTTTTCAAGGCAAGCTTTAGTCCATTCATCATTTCATTTCCTATCTCTTGGACTGATGTCACCCTTTTCACTACCTTCTAAAGAAAGATGTCTCTTTCAAGTGGAATATTTTTAGTCAAAAATCCTTTGATGAACTCAAATATTACCTTCTATCTCTACCTATCCTTACCCCTCCTAATTATGATCAACCTTTCTACCTATATATTTTTGCCACTGACCATTCCCTAGGGGCAATGTTGGCTCATCGAGACAAACAACATAAAGGTCAAGACATATACTACATAAGCCACACACTTATTAAGTACAAAACTTGGTATACTCATACTGAGAAAATTTACTTGGCCCTAGTCTTTGTGGCCACCAGACTTTACCACTACCTTCTTAACCACAAAATTTTTGTCATAACCAACACCAACCCACTCAAGTACATGCACTCTAAGCCATACCGAAACCAATGTATGGCTAAGTGGCTCATGATTTTATCAAAGTTTGATCTTGAGTTCCTCCAATAGAAGTCAATTAAGGGGCAAGTCATTATTGACCAATTAGATGATGCACCCCTAATATAAAACCAACCTCTTCCTCTTGAATTTATAGATAAGTCTATCACAAGCCTATCCCAAGTAGATTTCACTAATCACATAACCATGTTCTTTGATGTTTCCAAGTGCCAACGTGGTGGGGGAGATGGTATCATCCTTATCCCCCTTATCATTGACCCACTTCCCTTATCTTTTAAGCTCAACTTTGAATGTACCAATAATGTGGCTGAATATAAAGCCCTAATAATAGGTCTCCAAATTGAATTAGTCTTGGGATGTAGAAAAATCAATATTTTTGGTGACTCCCAACTTGTGTTCAATCAATTCAAAGGCATCTACCAGTGTAAGAATGAGATTTTACAACTATACAAATAGTTAATGTATATAACTCTTGACATCATTCAAATACTACCATATTCAAACCACCCCATGATCTACCAACAAGTTTGTCAACACCATGGCTTGTCTTGCCTCCTAGATCCCATCATTACCCTCAAACTCCAACCTATCAGTCATTATCCATTTCCTCACTGAACCCTCCTACATAAAATTAGACACTCTAACCATCTTCAATGTGGAAGGGATCCAACCTGACCTTTGGTATCAACAAACCTTTGACTACCTTAACCTTGACATAGTTCCCTCTGGACTCTCTAAGAATTCCCATCAAGAATTTCTCTAGAGTAAGTCCCACTATACCATTATGGGATTCATCCTCTATAAATGTGGATTTGATGGTCTCCTTTTCTATTGGCTTCATGGTCTAGAAGCCTCTCATGCCATCAAGAAAATGCATGATGGTATCTTTGGAGGCCAATTTAGTGGACTCTTTCTAGCTAAGCACATCCTTTACCTAGGCTATTATTGGCCTACCCTTAATTAATACTATTGTGATTATGTGAAAAAGTTTGTCAAGTGTCAACAACATGCTAATATTCACCATGTACCTAGCCAAAGCCTTCAAGTTTTCACCAAATTTTGGCCTTTTTCATAATGGGTTCTGGATCTTATTGGTGAAATTAACCCCCACTCTTCATAGTGACATCACTTTATCATCACCATGACTGAATATTTCACCAAATGGGTGGAGGTTATTCCTTTTATCTTGACAAAATCTAAAAAGATTATTGAATTTATCACCCATCACATCATCTGCCACTTTGGTGTTCCCCATAAGATCATTACCGATAATGGAAAATCCTTCAAAAATAAATAATTTCAAGGTCTCTATGATGTATTTGGAATTAAACTAAGATTTTCGTCACCTTATCTCCCATAAGAAAATGGATCAGTAGATACCTCTCACAAAACCCTTAACAACATGCTTACCAAAATGGTCAGTACTTCAAGTCAAGATTGGAACTTGCACATCCCTTTCTCCTTATGGGCATATCAACTAGCATCTAAACCTCTATAGGTGCTACACCTTTTTCTCTCATATTTGGAGCTGAGGTTGTATTACCTCTCAAATTATAAATACTTTCTCTTAGCATCTCTTTTCATGACCTTATTTTAGAAGATGATTATCATCAATAATGTTTAGCTCAACTTGAGCTACTTGACGAGTGTCATTTAGCCACTCTTTCCCATCTTTGTGTATATCAATAATGAATCAAGCATTATTATAAAAAATATTTGAAAGTGTGAGAATTAAATATTAGAGATCTCATTCTCAAGGAAAATAAACATGTAACTAATATAAAGAAAATCAAAAGGAGCAAATTTGTTTTCAATTGGCTTGGACCCTACATCATAACCCATAGGTATGGATCAAGAGATTATCATTTATCCTCTCTTGAAGGCAAACCAGAACTTGAGCCTCTTAATGCTTCACGTCTATATCCTTTATATTGTTAAAGAGGGTTCACATCACCATTTGTCTAACTTAAGCTCATCCCCTACAACCACATTCATTTCCCTCTTTTTAGGGGCAATAAACTACAACTAAATCATGTGATTATTCATCACAGTCATAACCTACTCTTAAATTATGGGTATTATGGATCTACCCATGGCATGATTTTCATGGTACTTCCCATCTCTCTTCTATATTGGTCCCATGGTCATTTTCACCTAATCTTCTTTTCACCTATGCAACCTTCTTGTGATCTTAGTCTTTCCTTCATAAAGGTAAGCCCTCGATCATGTATAATCAAGTCTATGTTAAGCAAAATCAAATAAAATCAAAAGTAATATCAAAGTCAAAAAATAAAAAAATGAATAATGGGTCATTATTAGCATTCACAAACTACTCCCTTGATGGATGACTATTAAAAACCTATTCAAAATCATAAAATGTAAGGTTCATTGCTCCCTTAAAGGATAGATATCAAAATAATTTGAACTAAGAATATAAACTTAGACCACTCCTTTGAAGGATGGTTGAGTAAATAATTTGTTAAAGATAGCAATTTCTTGGAAGCTTCTTGTATCAATCAGCTTCCCCACCCCTAAAAAAAAATCAAAATAAGCAAAAGACCCATAAACAAAATAAAAGAATTTTGAAAGCCATAATCATCTCTTATAAAAGCAATAATCTTGGAAGGTCACAATCAGATCTCCTTAGTAGACTTCCTAAATCTATCAGTCTACACTTTATATATGAGCATAAACTTGCTTATACTATCCTCTTGGATGTCTATAGAGGAGGCATGCTAGTCTCACAAAAAGGTTATAGTTTCACCCACCCTCGCTCTATATCATATGCATGGGATTATGAGCTTACTTGACACAATGTTATCAAGACACCTATTTATTGACCAAATAAGACTAATGCAAAACATTTGAAAGGCTTATTTTAACTAAGCCAATCCAACTTCGGGTTTCATTTTTTTCCTCACCAATGAAAATGCATCATGTTTTTTTCTTATCTTTATTATTTCATGTAGACATAGCTCTCATGATTATTATCACTTCCTAAGCATTTAGTTTGTTATCTACTTAATTTATGTATTCTCATTGCATCCTCAACCATATTCACATTTTATCTACATGATCATAAATAACAAAAATAAAATAAACAAACACAACATTGTGAGTTATATCCATGAACCACATCACATACTTGTTCATGATCAAAACACCATGAGAGTGCATCATATCACATCATGCCATAAACATCATTCTATCCATCAACCATAAAAACATCATGGGAGCATGTATCATATCCTAATTATACCATTCATTATCATGCATATAAACAAAATCAATGATTGAATCATAATGAACCATATCATATATCATCTACCTATCTATCTATTAACCATCACATCACAACAATTCATCTTATAACATCAACATAATCATAAAAAAATCCATTATGATTACATCATCATATGTCATATATCCATCCATAACACATCTTATCACATCTATGAATAAAATTAGAGCATCATAACCATCTTTCAAAACATCACATGTCTAAGCTATTGAGTCAACACCTCATAAAGCATATCCAGGAACCCATAGACCATCAACCATAAGCATAATCATGAATAACCACATTAGTATATAAACCATGAACCAAAAACATACATCATATATAAAATCATAAACTATACATTATCATAATATACATCATGTCATCATAAATACATGTAATAATGTGTAAACTCTCTCTTAAAACATGTATATCTCACTGCATTAACACACAGGCTGGGATCAAAATAATATACACCTATCTATACCAACATATTATAACATATGTAAATCATGCTCTTGGAGCACCTACACCACTACCACCTACCATTTCACTTCCATTTGGTGATGGCCCCTTGATATCCCTTCTTGGCCCATTATGGAGGCCCACTATCTTGGGGTAGCTATAGATGGCCCACTAGCTAAACTAGCCTTATACTCCTTATATCTCATTGCCTGTGGTAGTTGATCCAACACCATCACCTCATAATACCTAAACTCCTCAATGGTGGCTAAGTATTAGAGCCTTAAAAATATGTCTATTGGTCCTCCTACCATCAGTGTTGGTCTCTCTCCTACTAATACCCTCTGTCTAAGAGCATCTCTATCCTACGTGACTACCCCAAGGGATGCCTATGCCTAATCTCACTCACCAGTCAGAGTCACCACCTATGCCTACAGAGTGGCCACTTAATCTTGTACCACTATAATTTGGGCCTCTACTACTAATAGTGTCACTATAACCTATGTATCTTGTTCCTATGCTTATCCTAGATCCACATCCATAGGTTGTTAATCCCCATCACCCCATCAAAAATTGGTAGCTATATATCTAGCTTGGTACCAAGTTGCATATCTATCTACCACTCCAACATCATCAATAGGATCTCTCATGGTAAAATCCTCATTGTCTCAAATAACCTCCTTTGGATATAGCTCTAAGAGTAATAACTTAACATCCTCCCTCTTGTATCAAGGAAAATATAGAGGGATCCCCTAATGCAATTTGAACTACCTCCACATCCTATCAACTAGGATTAGCTCAGTCTCACCCTCTCATCTCCCATAAATCCACCACTAGTTATGTAATGATAAAGTATGATACTTGTAACCTGCCTAGGTTAGCCAACCCAATACAGTCTCCACACCACATCACTAACCACTAAGCCATCTAGGGCATCTCTTAACCACTCTATATCTCAGGTACCTCCACCAACCCCTATTAGTGCCAAATCAATTCTCTATCACATAAATCCTACCTTATAGTCTATATGCATGTAACCATCCCATGAGATCCCTAGTGGTCTAAGCACTTTGATATGCTCACACACCCAACAGTGGATCATGAAATCAAAACTAATCTCATACCTCTTATGTACATGGAAAGCCCAAATCTCTCTATAAATATGTACCAGTACAATGGGAGCCTACCCAAATATAGTCCTCCCCAGTAACATTTCTCCTAACATCCTTATCAATAGATAGGGGAAGCATCCACTACTCAAATCAAGAAGGGAAAAGTAGGATATCCCCATCATCATCATCATCAGTAGGCACATATCTACTAGTGCACTCTGGTATAGTGGCCCATACCACATGCCACCCACATGGAATCTTTCTTGCTCCTTATCCTTACCATAAATCCACTCCACGTAGTAGTCTAAAATTATCATTCATTTAATCTAATATATTAGATCCCCATAAAGTATCATTCATTTAATCTTATGCACATCCTATAGTAATATGCTCATCTCTCTAGTAGGCAACACAAAAGTGTTCATGGCTAGATCCCATCTCTTGATGAGAGCCACGATCATCACTACATCCTGAGGCAAATGCTGATAATGCCTCATGTACCCTAGGTTAACATCTTCCATATGATGCCACTCATCATCTATCATACTATCATGTACCTCTATAAATATTGATGAATCTTGGTCCTATATATAGATCTGCTCACATGCCCAAAAAAAAGTCATATTAACATGCACACTTAGTTTTCCACCTCAAACTAAGTACCAACCTATATCTACTTTTTTCAACCTACTTTAACCTACCCACTTAAATATACAATCTAAAAACACCCTGAATGCTCTACATGTTAACCATATCCCTTTTCAACCCATATGATTTTATCACAAAAACCTTGTTCCCCCTCTACCCAACACAAAACTTATAATAATAAAGTAATTTTAACACCCTATCAATATCAAACTATCAACCATTATTACCACTTTAACATCCTAAACCTACCCTAACATTTAAAACTCTACACTCTTAAACTATTTTATCCACCACTTCACTCATACCATTAAACATCTCATACACCTTTCAAAAAACCTCAACCCTTGGACCACCAATAGTTCATTGAACCATCAATGGTCTCCTAGGGGCATTTTACCCCCAGGGTCAATCATCAACAGTTGGGGTCAATCACTGATAGTCACTGTGTGTGACCATCAATGGAATAACCTCAAACCTTACCTCAAAATGACACAAAAATCACCTAAACCTAATATACCACCCATTACCTACCAAAACTACCCTTTTAACCTCAATTCCACCCATTCATTTACCCAATTTCAATAAAAATGGACATTAGGGCATCATGGCCTAGAATAAAATACTAAAACCCTACCAATCCCAATCACAATCTAATAAAATCAACCAAGCTATCAAATTTAGAACACCTCCTACCTCATTACATGAGCACTATCATAGCCAAAGCCCTGGCATCCCTGCCCAGCCACATCTTCATCCACCCTCCATCTATTCCACTTACAATTAATCTCCATAGTCAAACCTGACATGTTAGCAATCATGTTTTCTAGAAAATACTATCCTCTCCATATTCCAATGCAAGACACCAAATGCACAAAATCACCAGAGAGAAAAATTTCAAAGCACAATGGTTATAATGATTTCACATTTTACTTTTTTATCCCTATATTTTTTGGGTTTCCCCTGACCATCGATGGTTAAGGTCCCTAACTTTTTAAATTTTTACAATCCCCACACCTAGGTGCTTAAACTTAGAGATCACCTCAACCCACTTCAACCAGAACTTGGATTTTTGAGATTACCCTTCTCCAACCCACCTTTTGACAACATCCACCTTGATGTTGGCCATTTTTGTCTTAGATTACTCGCTCATTTTGTGATTACCTTGCACGGTCCATTTGACCACATTGACCATTTTTGCCATGTTGACCATTTGAATTTGCACTACCTATTGTATGACCCAACCAATTGTGTTATTGTTGTTCCATAGGCGTACTTCCTACCTCAAATACTTATGCATAACACTGACCCTATCTAGATGAATTATAGAGTCACCCAATCAACCATGCCTAGCACTGTAGACTAGTTATTCTATCACTTGTACTTTTAGAAATGACCCTTATTTTTAAAAACATTGGCATTATTAGTCTTTTCTTGATCTTGACCAATAATACTTAGTCATATTTTGTGCACAAATTTTCACCTCAAATGCCCAACCTCATGTCACCACCTTGTGATTCACCATAATCCTTTTATCAAACCCTAACCTAATTTTCATTTCTCCTTATCAACTCCCAATTTGAGGGGGAAAACCTCCTCCTACTCTCAGGGTAACCAAACCTTTGACACATACTCCTTTTTTGTTTTATATCTCATTCACACAAGCTATACAATAAAAAGGGGCAAAATGTAGACACCAAAAATCAGCACACTATGATTGTGAATGTTGATAAATCCCCTAGATTACCTAGGACCCTCTTGGGACCAATCTAAACTAATCTAGCCTAACCAAGCTCATCCACAATAAATTTCACAAAGTGGCTCAACCTAGCCCTTAGGAACTTTTTCCTTTGGGACCTGACCATTGATGGTTAGGGTAACCATCGATGGTCACCTTTGGGAAACCTTGACCATTGATAGTTAGGGTACACCTCCTCAACTAAGAGCATGCAACCATACATTGAGATTTTATAAATATAGCTTATCAAAATCTTGTTATGATCCTTTACATAGATGAATTATATTTAGATAGCCTACCTTCACCTTGACTTCCACCTCTTAATTGTACCTATAAGAAGAGAGGAGCCTGAAAGAGAAATCCATCTACAATGATTATCAGGAGCTCAAGGATTCAGGAGTTTTCTTCTATAGGTTAGTCAGTGATATCAGTGTTATCAAGCATCATCAATAATCATATTGAGAGTTAGCTCACCATAATTTCTCAATAAAGTTATTGAGTGCCATTATTCTACCAGAATTAAGCCAAATTCCACCAACAAGTTAACCACTTCAATTGCTTAGCCTATCAACTTTTGGTAAGGCAAGTACTTATTTATTACTATTCATTTACTTTGTTTCCATTTCACATTCAGCCTAGCCCTTGCCCATCTCTCAAAATCCATCTTTTAGATCCCATTATTTAGCAATTAACAACTTAGATCTTCATACTATAACCATCGATGGTTAACTCAACCACCAATAGTCTACCCAACTACTAATAATTAGCTTGATCATTGATGATCACCTAGACTACTGATGGTCACCCTATCCATTGAGGGTTACTATGCTAGTGAAAACCAATAAGTTATTTTCACCAATCTACCCTCAACCAAACCCTATTTTCTATGTTCTTGCTTATCCATAGACCTATTTCATTTTTTTTAAGTATATCCTAATCCCTTATCACTAATATTAATTAGTCTTTCAATAATTTAATCATTTCTAGTCTATTTTCTTAGGTAATCATTCTTTTGTTCAATTTTAGTACCTTTTGATTATTGATGTAATTACCTTCTTTCCAATTTTGTGAAATTATTATTTAAAACATGTGGATTGACAACCCCTAAGGAATCTCTCACTTTTAGGATATAGCTATCACTAGGAAATCCACCCAACTATCTAATAACAAACAAGTTTATTTTAGTGCTTTCTTATCTATAGGTATTCCTCCTAATCCAAATAGGATCTCTTCACAATCTTCTAATTTAATGTACACATAAAAAATAGGGTTTTCAACCATGCCCATATCAAGTTTATTTTCTCTCTCCCTTAGAACTTAAAATGAAAATTTACATGAAACAAGAATGACAAAATAGAGATGACAAAGCAAAGGCCATTATTGGTCTTTCCCTCTCAATCTATAGCCTATATTATGTATTCTTAGAAAAGACATCCATAAAAATTTAGGATAATCTAAATAAATTATTTGGAGCAAAAGTAGTAAACATAAAGTTTTCACTAAAACTCCAATTATTTAGGTTCAAATGGGTGATGGAGATTCAATGTCAAGTCATATAAACAATTTAAGGTCTCTCATTAGACAACTAACATAATTCAAAGCTAGAGTATAATATGAAGATGCTAAAACAATCTTGTTAAATAGTTTATCTTCTAAATACAACAACATAGTTTTTAATCTTGGATAGATGCCATCTCAGACCTTAAAAGACATGATTTTATCTCTTCTAGTTGAAGAAAAGAGAATAAGTGAAAACATTGAAGAGGAAAGCACAATAATAGTGAAACATAAGGCCAATGCATCAAGTAAATAAGTATAAAAATTAAAGGAAAAATCTTCTTTGTCATTACTGTAAGTAGCTAGGACATCTCATTATGTACTACAAGAAATGAGCTCAATATCTCATAGATGATAAAGTGGAACAAAAAAAAATTGTTACTGAAGAAACTGATTGGGATGAATATCTTCCCTACACTAATGGTGAATATTCCTCTCAACATAGTGATGAATAATATATATTTTAAGTTTGTGTGTTTGCGTGAATAAGAACATAAGAGTATTCTTGTTCACATGTGTGGTGTGAAAATAATAAAACATTGTATCTCTCCGTTGTGATAATAGTGTGAAGAATCATGTTTGATGTAGCAATCATATAAGAGGTGTGATTGAATGGTTAAAGTGTTTGTGTGAATTGGTTGATAGGTCCCAAGTCAAAACATGTATTCACATGAATAGGTTTATGCTGTCCTATTCATGTTAGATTTATTTCCTATAGTCTTTATCTCTATCATTTTTGTATTCAAGTCTCGTGACTGCATGTTATAATTCATTAGTATAAATATTTGATGTATTTTCACACTGAGAGAGGGAATGATAAGGTAATCCCATATATTTATTATGTGAGTCTAACAGACTCACTATTATAGGCTTTAAGATAGCATAGGATTCCTTATTTAGAGGAGATCCAAATGCCTATTTATATGTACATCTTCCTATTTTATAGTTAATGTAAATTCTTCACATGTCTTTTGTATTGATATTATCCTAAACTTATCACACATTAATATCAACATTGTCATTTAAACATGAAATTCTAAAATGACTGAAACTAGATTTGAATCCCCTTATGGAAGGTATGGGAAAAACCAAAGGAACCAAGATCAAATAGGCTTAGGTAGGATGGCTAAAAATAGGCTTTTATCTTATAGGAATGTCATGGTATAATGGCAAGGTAGGACAACATTAATTATGATGATGATGAATGGCATGAAGATTAGATAAAATGGTTAGAGGGTTACCCCAAAGTGATAATGTGAATGGCAAGGTATGAAATAATGACAAGATGAATGGCAAATGAAAATGGCAAGGTACATGTTTTTTTCTTGGGTATGGTAAATGAATATATTATTCTTGTTGATGTGGAGATGCATGTCTTAATCAACATGTGATACAACTAGAATAATCATTCATGTAAATTTATATCCCATACCTCATAAAAATAGTTAATCTATCAAAAACCTATCATATATTTGGATTCAAATGATGTTATTATGATCTTCATTGGTCATTTATTCTATTTCCTTCAAACGTCAAGACATGGTATCTTTATAGCCTCTACAAAGGAAAGTGTGTCTAGGGATGGTAAACATAGATAAATAATGGATGAAAGGTTTGAACTGGTAATGTAAATGTGGATGATAATGGAATGTATAATGGTTAGGCAACAAATGAATATTGAGGTTTTTAGGCACACTCAATGTTATTGACTCCAGATTCAACATAACTATGGATGTGGCAGGGCTAAAGACTTCTAAATATGATCTTGATAGGACCAATTTTTTTTGTGTGTGCCTTAGTTACCATATAATTATTCTATATATTGGAAGCTATATTGATTTAATCTTTTATTTTGTCTTCATCAAGTAGTGAAGGACTATTGTGCTCAGTTATTAGC
Organism: Torreya grandis; assembly: GCA_037957365.1. Lineage (NCBI taxonomy): Eukaryota > Viridiplantae > Streptophyta > Pinopsida > Cupressales > Taxaceae > Torreya > Torreya grandis. The sequence continues at coordinate 783,339 of JARHVA010000500.1, forward strand.
ACCTCGATGAGGTTTTCACTAATCAAGTTGTCTTGATTATCTGATAACACCTCTGAGAAGGTTTTACTAAGTAATATTGAATTTTAAATTTGATTGTCTTCTAGTGCCTCCAAAAAGGTTTCACTAGAAGATACTGAATTTGAACTTTGATTGTCCCCAAGAGCCTTAAAAAAGGTTTCACTAAGAGAGTGTTATTTTTCTACATGAATGTGGTCTTGGCCTCCCTATTGTTATTCAAATGATATGTCACCATGGATGCAATTCAAAAATGTGTGATTATATTATTCCTATTGAGCATGCCATTTGTGATACTAGAAATATGACGATGGAGGAGAGGTTAAATCAAGTGTTAGTTTTCATTTAAAATAATGAAATAAACACACTAACAAACTTAACATCTCCATGCCTAGATCATAAGGGGAGCTTGGTGAATAAAACCAATTAAAACTATGGATAAAATGTAAATAATTATAAATTCCTTACCTTCTTTGAATGCTCCAAAAGATTTATTCATTTGGCTCGCTCGGCTTGTGCTCAAAGAGTCTTTGGAAAATGGAGTTACATGGATCCTTCTCTCCTTGACACCATTTTCGGCTTGTATTATATTGATTTATCTTGATAAATTCATTCATGATTTTGGAATTATAACACTATTTCTTTCAATCTTGTCATAAAACCTGCATTATAACTTTACTATGTCCAAGCTCTCTAAATGAAGAGGTAAATGCTTGTATTTATAGGTTTAGTAACTAACCCCAACTCAAGATGAGTTAGAGTGTAGTTAAATATTGGAATGGGTTCAAACCTAACCTAAGTGAGTTAATTAATCCCATTATAGTTAAAAGGTGTCAAAACCTCATGATTTTCAATGAATAGGCATGGGTGAGATATTTTAGGATATTTGACAACTCAAAAAAAGGTAATTATGAATTCCTAATGTATTCTTGATTTTTGAATATCCTTTTTTAGAATTTCATTAATTTCTCATAGATAATTATAATAGGCATTTAAATAGGTTTTGTATTTTAATTAATTTTTATTAGTCTTTTGGAAAATTTTAAGATTTGATTTAATTCATGTGTGAATTTGCCCTATTTAATAGGTGTTTAGGCCAAATTGCATGTTGTATTGCCATAGAATGATTGGAGATGAATATGTGAGAGTTTTTTGTTGTTTATAGTGGGATACCCTAATTAGGGATGTCATAATAGTATTATGAACGTTTATGATTGATTCACAAGAAAATTTGGGACATTTAGTGACTCTTAGGATTAATTTGTAAAGGTTGCTAAGAACCAATCTAAAGTCTACTATGAATCCATTGTTGGCCAGTTTTAGGTGTCTACACATACTACCAAGGAGTAAATGAAAAGTCTCCATAAAAATTATAAATGATATGGATTCATTTTCTTTACAACATCCTTCTTCCAAGTTCATGTCCACCTAGATTCCAAGGCCCATTTGAGACACTTATATCTTCTTAATTCATGCTTATACTCATTATTATGGTTCCTCTTTTGTTATTCTCTCTCTTGTTTTGCATATTAAATATAATCATGGGTAGATGATACTCATTCTCTTTCCTCAAAATACCTACACATGAAGAAAACATGTCAATCAAAACTACTCTTTACTTGCTTCTTTGGAGTTCTCCTTGTTTCACTTCAACTTTTGCTTGTTCTTTAGTTGCCATCTCTTATTCACCTTGACTCAAGATTGTCTCCAATGCTAACTTAGTTGTTATTATGGTCTCCTTCTCTCCTATGAGACTCAAATCATCTTTTTTTTACATTATAACATGCCATATAAACTCTTCTTCTATTGTATACTCATCCATCTCTCCTTTTTCTTCCATTAGTGCCAAACAACACACCTTAACCTATTGTAACTCAAACTATACAAAAACCTCATCATGTGACTTTTCTTCAAACTCTCTTTCTACCACCTCATCGATCTTCCCATGTTTATCAAGCACTTCACTTGGTACTATTGTACCTTGTTTTCCTTTAACTATCATGTTCATTAGCTTCAATGTATCCTCATATATTTCATCTTCCTCAATATTCACATCAACACATTCATCATAAACAACATGAAAATGAATACCTAATGATTCTTTGCTCTCCTCAATGATTATTTGACTAAAATCTACCTCCTTATTGCTTGTCATGAGGCATGGTACTACTGTAACTTTTCTTTCTCCTTCCTCTTCATCTAATGGATCACCTTCTTAATGGTAACATATGATTGTGTCCCCATACTCAGTTGTCCAATCCATTTATTCTTTATCATTAACATGCTACTCATGCTTCCAATTTTCTTCACCTTCATTCCATCTTTCACCTATATTTAAACATTTCAATAAATCAATATTATTAATCATTAGAGGCTTGTTTGACCCTTCACTTATCTAGGTTTCCTTGATCACTTTTTCATCATTTATCTTCTTCACCTTTCCATTAATTACTTGAGAGTCCATCTCACTTTACTCTTTATTCACACACAAAATCTTGGTCTCATCTCTTCTAATATTTGTTCTAACCTTGTAAAAACCTCTTTCATATTATAAATCTCCTTCTCTCTCTATTTAAACCTCTTTGATTTAATTCTATCTTCATGTGTCAATCTTCAATCCCTTCATCATTTTATTTCTCTTTTACTCTTCACTATCTCACTCTCTCTTTATCTTCACTCTTTCTTAGACCTACCTATCTTCTTGACAAACCTTAATACTTGAATTATTGATCATTAACTCTCTCTCTCTCTCTCTCTCTCTCTCTCTCTCTCTCTCTCTCTCTCTCTCTCTCTCTCTCTCTCTCTCTCTCTCTCTCTCTCTCAGATTCAATCTATTTATTCTTGTCTTCACTTAGGACTTTTCTTTCTCACTTATCCTTTTCTTAGGACTCTCTTCTCTTTCTTTAAGCTCTCTCTTGAACTTCTTGAGATCTCACTAGATATTATCTCTCTAAGCCTCCTTGGATTAAGGGATTTTAAACACCACTCTTATCTTTCACTTATACTTATGCCTCTCTCTCACATACCTAAAACCTCTTCACTCTTTCTTACAACTTGCATTAGACACTTTCCAACAACTTCTCAAAACAACACTCAATATGTACTCAAAAAAATATTCATGTACATGAAATAAAAAATATCAAAACTCAAAAAATAAATTTACATAGAAAACTCCTTCTTTGATACCAAATTATTTAGAGGTTATCACCTCTTTGTCATTAACTGATGAAAATATGAAACACTTTTACTACACTTACCTCTGTTTATACCAACTGGCTCTGATCACCTTGTTTGTCCTTTTTTGGTTTCAAATATTTAAGTATCCCTTAGAAAATATTTGTACTTTTGAAATCATTAAAGTTTATTTGAAAACATACTCTTTAATTTATCTTCACCTCAATCCTTCCTTTGCTTTCATTAACATACTAGTCCTTATACTTTCAACTCACCTCTCATTGGCTCAATACACAATAACTTATTTCAAAACTTAGCTCAGGTTTTATCAAACCTTATGAGGTTTATTTATACCAATATACTACATAAAAAAATCATATTTTACTTACAAATCAATCCTATAACTCTTTCAATACAACTCTCTACCATACAGATAACTCTTTCTTTGAAACATGGTTTTTACTAGCTTTTTTTAGGCTTAATGACATTATACGAATACGTAACTTTTAATGTTAACAAAATAAAACTATTTTGGAGTACCATATGTTATATTTTATATTAATATGAATTTTAATTCCTTAATCCATTCCTTAGGCCACTTTTTAAGCCACTTTTAGGTCACTATTTAGGCCTATTAGGCCTCCCATTGCCCTTTCTAACACACAGTCCATGTAAACCATACTTATCCATATAGGATCAATTTAAAAACTAAAAAATATATTTATTCATATCATACTCAATATTTTTACTAATTTTTGTAATATTAAACTAGTTAAAACTCCTAAAAACTTAATCTAAGTGTGAAAACCCTAACCTAGGGTTGTGCACAAAATCTGTGACCCAAGAGAGTTGAATTTAAGATTTAAACTCCTGATGATGTTTAAATACATTATGAATGTGGTTTTAGTTTCAAATTATTAAAAAACTTATTTTACACCTATTTTAATCTCTTTCCCTTAATTCTATTCACATTTTTCTCTTAAGAAATGGCTTGATTGTGTATATTCAACATGGTTATTTACACCTGTAAGGAGACTTAGTGATGGTCTATGTTTTCACATGAATTTATAAATTATATGGGATATTAAACAAATATATAATAAATATATATACCTATTACAAACATTTATGGTTTCTCTATCAAATTTATTCTACCCTATCTCTTGGTGCATAGTTTGACCGTACATGGTTCTTATTAGTCTACATGACTTCTTGATTGTTATATTTATATGTTTAAAACCACTTAATGAAATGAAATAATTTAAAAATAATAATTAAAACAAAATATAAATATATAAATTTTAATTTCAACTCAATTCATGTAGGATTCTTCCCTCCAAAAACCCAAGCAACCTCTTAGTCTTCAAACATAGTTTATAAACACATAAAATAGGCAAGTCTATAACTTGTACATATAAAAAACATTAAAATAAATAATAAAATACTTATAATAAAAATAAAAATCACATTTAAACTTTCCAATACATCAAAACATCTCTTTAATCAAATAATCTTCTCATACTCCATTAACACATTCAACATTATTGCATATACAGAATACAGGGACTGTCAATAGTTTTACCTTCAAATAAAGAACTTGTCTATTCAAATTATTATGGGTTATATTAATTTACACATTTTAATACATAATAATAATTTTCTCTTACCTTTAATGAATTTTTAACAACAAAACACCTACCTATATCAAAAACTTCCATAACTACCTTAATTTCCTCTTATACGTTGAGAATGAATAAACTATCTAACCTAGTCATCAAGGTGACTCATGATGTGAGTCATGTGTGTATGAAAACACTATTGACCCTTTATTATAACTTAAAGACACAAAATTAAAAATTTATACCTCTTAAAACAATATTAATACATCCTAAACTACACATGAAGATTTGAAAATTCAAAGCAAGTGTTTTGGTAGGAAAATGCCAAAGTGACCCTAATTCAAATTTGACATAAAAATAGAAACTTAAAAAGACTCATATAGACCTAAAATGAATTTAATTTTTTAAAAATAATCAATACATGTAAAATATATCAGTATTTATATGGGGTAGTGATGTTCTCGCATCAGGAACTAAAGCTAATGTGTAAAGACAAAAACCTAGGGGTGTGATAAGAAATGATGTTGATGTGATGTTTCATAATATAAATTCTAAGTGATACCTAAGAGATATATTATCTCTAAATTTTTTATAAAACTAAGTACTAAAATTTAAGTAAATTATACTATAAATAAATAAGGATTATGTAATTAAGCAAAATATTTATACAAAAAATTGAGCATTATTTAGTTCTTTGAAGATGTGTCCTTCATTAGTTTGTAATATGTAAGTGATAGGTCTGAGAATGTATTTGACTAAAGACCTTACCATTTTTTTTAATAATTTCCTTATTTATATTTATTTTAATCTAACTTAAACACTAAGTCTCCAAAATTTAGATTATTTAATTTGACCTTTTTGTTATATTATTTAGTAATGCTAGATTTATATTGGTTGTTATGTTTTAATGTAACCATACATCACTCATCAAGGAAGTTCAAAGCATGAAGATATGCTTCATGAAGTTCATAATCAAGAATAATGTGATGAAGATAAATGTTAATGTAAGGTAACAAAAATTATATTGGTAAGACAACTTTGGAATCATAAATTAATGAGAATAGAGTTGGCCCAGTGGTAGTATGATTGTTAGTATAATAAGCCCAAAGTGTAGTATAGATCTTGAGGTGTCAGTCAAAGCTATAATATTTGATAATATTTTTTAACATTTATTAAGGATTTTTTTAATGTATTTATCTTGAACATTACATTAAGGGTGATATGGTGTGAAAATATATGTGTGATTTTGAATTTTACATATAATTATTTCATGTCTTTATTTTTTAAATTCCCACCACTACCATAAATGATGATGCAAGGAATCCAAAAATAAAATATTGTTTGATTAAGTAAGATTTTTTATATTTTTTATATGTTTATATTTATAAGAGGCATAAATTTAACCCACTTGGTAAAATATTTTGTGGTAGTAATGATGAAGACATGGCCATCCTATGATCTGGGTAATTTACCAATGAGATCTAATCCCTATAGAAAATTGCCAAGGAGAATCTAGAAGTTTGAATTTCATCCATAGGATAATGAATGAGATAATAATTAATTTTTAAATGATTACATTTTTTTTTAAATTTAGTGTCATATTTTTAAATATAGGCCAAAAGTATCCCATGCATAGATAATTTTTGGTTGTAGCATGATACAGGGGCATCAAGCTAAAATACATGATTTTTAAACTATTGATAATAGAGGTAAAATTTGGTCAAATTTGAGTGTCAAAGTGTGTTATGGACATTATAAGGTCCATTTGTGTCTATGGAGTCCATTTTGAGTCATAAGTGTGTGTCAAATAGCTTTTAGGAAATTTCTCTCCAAAATAGGGAATTTGAAAATTTAAATATTTGAATTGAGACTAGGAGGGTCAATTGCATGTATGGAGTGATTATGTGATTAAAGTGAGTTTAAGGGGTCTGATGTAGTCATTTAAGGTATATTAAAACATATTTCATGTTAAGACATTGAGGTGTTAGCAAAGAAGTAGTCATGTAATCAACCTCAAGCATTGAGTTAATTAATGTAAACAAGTTATAGTATAACTACCAACCAAACCAACATTAAATTGGTGGAAAATTAAATTTTTAGAGTTAGATGGTGTAGGGAGGAGAGAATAAAGAGAGAGGGATATATTTATATAATAACATAGAGGAGGTTCAAAGAATGAGAGAAGATAGAAAAACCCTCTAAATGGAGATGATCAAGTCCTTCATGGACTATATTGTAATAACTGGTGTTTCAAATGAATAAAGATAAGTTTAATAATATGTTGTTTCATATTAAAAATAGGTGGATTATTATTTTTTTATTTGATTTTTTATATGAATCCATAAATCCATATATAGACCTTTGATATGCAAGGTTACAACTTTGTCATAATGAACACAAGCTTACAGTCAAGACCAATGAAGATGATAATGGAGTTTGGTGAAGGATATTAAGAAATAAAATTTCAACATATAGTATCCATGAGATGTTTGATTAAGTTTGATTTAATGTTGTGTAAAAATTATAAGGATTTAAAGACATAGTAACTTAGTTCATAAACCTTGTTATACACCTACCACAGTCAAGGGACATAGGTTTGTTGTTGTGTCTTAAGGCATAAACTATAGCTATGTGTTTAAGTATTTTTTCATTTTATTTAATTTGAAATATAATTTTACTAAAAACTTAAAATAATAGGGTTTATGTAGATACATGTGGATTGGAAGATGTTTTTTCACCACTCAAATCCAACAAAAGTGAGAACTCCTTTTTGGTTGGGAAGGCTAACCTATACACATGTGAAAAATTGATAAAAATAGATTAATAAAAGATATGGGTGGACTTCCTGATCAAATATTAGTTCAAAGAAGTGGTACACTTCCTTAGATGGAAGTTAGTCCACTATTTCTATAATTAATTGAAATAAAAACATAAAAAATTATAAATAGATAAATGATGTGATAATAATGCTAATTCATATTTTCCTCCTCGATTATTTCAACAATGTAAATAAATTATTCTTCCTAGTAAGAAAAAGAAAAATCTACATCATCTTGAATAAATATTTAATGATTATTCATAATATTTATGGGAGGGTGCATAGACAATGGCACAGAGGGATAAATCAAAGTCTATGTCATTTTGATCCATAAATACAAGTTGAGGGACAATAGGGAGATTAATAATGCTAGTCATGTCATGAACTAAATTGGGTAGAGTCATCTACAAGGAGGCCATTTTTAAACCACAATAATAAACAAAGGGATTTAAAATATAATATTAAGATAAATTATCAGATCTTATGTATTAAACATAGTAGATCAATGCTGATCTTGATAGGATCAGTAGAATTGATGTTGATTCAGAATGAATTGACATCGACTATTTATGTCTAAATTTAATAAATAGAGAACAAAAATGAGATAGATTTGATAAAATAAATGGATTATAGATAATTAAGGCTACTCATATTATTTTATTAATTAAATATATAGATAAATAGCTTATGATTGGAAAGATAATGATAAAATAAAAATACAATACTTGCATTTTGATTGGCCATGAATGGAATGGTCCTCTTCCACAAGCATAGGTAGTAGTTTTAATTACATAGAGGATGTGATTGAATACACTAAAAATCTAGTAGAGTGATGATATGAGTGTCATCAAATTCTCTAGGGATTCAAATAACAATTTTAGGCTATTAATCTTCTTATTCCATCTTGAATGAAAACATAGGCTGTGTATTTATGGATCAATGTCGATATGGAGAATCAACATCGATCACAGGGGAATCATTGTCAATTTACCCAAAATGGATCCTTTTTTTAAACCATGGATGAAAATGGGTTGAGAATAGGTGGCATTTATTTATAATGATTCTATACAGGGTGAAATGGTTATACAATTAGACTCCTAGGTTATAATTGGTTTTAGGAGGTTGAGAATGGTAAAGGGGTAAGAGTAAAAGTTATTTACCAGACTAGTAAACAATAAATAATCAAAACTTTAGGATAGGGTTTATTTAGGTATTTAAATATAATAGGACCTATGAAACCTAAATAATTATCCCTAGGGGTAAAAAATTATAGTGTCTACATTTTCCCTTTTTTTTGGAGTGATATGGGATGTGTGTTGTGAGACAAAAATTATGAAGGCTCTCCTACTCTAGGTTTATGTGAGGAGGTATCCTCCCTCAAATCAAGAGCTTGTGGAGGATAAGAAATGGGTGATGGATTAGAAAAAATGGATGGGATGGATAAATAATAAAGAAGCTATAATGAACATGGATACATAACATGAAGCGTATGTTTTGTACTAGAAGGATGGAAGATAATATAGGTAGAGATGCCCTAAGGCAAATCCTATAACCAGATGCCATAAATATGAACATGTGGGATTAATGAAGGTTAAACAAGGGAATAAATGATAAATTTGGATTACTAAATCATCTGGTGTGTTAAATGGTGTGTGTACTACCTATAAATAGATGTTCTTAAGGGAGAATGGACTCTTGGAACTTATTGAGGGGAGATACCTAAAAGATTACATACCTTATGTAGGTTATGAGACCATCAAGGGGTCAAAATCTACAAACCTAAAAAGGTATAGGTTAAAAAATAGGTTAAATATGGAAAAAAAATAAGAAGAGCTAAGGATCAAGACTAGATATACATGAGAGTACAAGTAGTGAAAAAAAGGGTCCAATCAGTGCTGATCTAAAATAAATTGGCTATGACCCATCTAAATAGTACTGATCTAAAATGGATCAATGTCAATATGAAGTTGAGTATATAAGTAATTATGACATAAAAGAGCTCATTTACAATCTAAGAGACCCTAAATAACACTTTAGAGATCAAATAATAAGAGTGTTATGAAATGAGATGGTGGCTAGTGACAGTGGTTCATGATGATGATGATGCTCCCAAAATGAGGCAGGTTATGTATTTTATTATTTTTTAAATTTTTTATAAGTTTTAAATATTTTTAAGGTTTTTAGGAGATAACGTTGGGTTAGGTTATAGAGGAATGACATTACAAAATTGGTGTTGATTACCTAGTGAATCAGTGATGACTCATAGGGAATTGATGTCATTTCATCAAAATAACACTAATTTAGGTGAATGATGCCAATCCATAAGGAATCGATACCAATTCTTACCAAGTGGGAAGGGCTTAGGGTATATCTAGGTTTTTAAGCTAAGTTAGGGATTTTAGGAGATTTTAAGGATTATAAGAGATATTATTCATAGGCACAATGGTTATTATGACTATGGGATCGATTATTGTCATTACTAAAGGATTTGAGAGTATGACCAAGTGATGATGACTGGGCCCACCTATAGGCCATATGTTTGGGAGAGGTATATCATTACCATCACATCCATTAAGACATAAGATTTCTAGTGGCACTGATAGAGTGATGGGACATCACTACCAGGAAATTTTAGCTACCTATTGATGAGATGACCATCATCAAGGAGGACATTTATAGGATCTTACAACTTCTAGTGTAGGTAGCACTAATAGTACCTTTGGATGAGTAGGGTCAAAATGTGGCTTTAAGGTGCCTACATGGTGATGATATGGAATGGATTAGACTTATTGTTAAGGGTTTTAATTTTAGTTTGATTTATTGTGTAGACACAATAGGGAGAGGCATTCTAATGATGATGATGCTGGTGATCTCCTACTATGCACTTCCAGACTCAAGGTGAGGGAGATTTCCATGGAGTTTGACTAGATTTATTATAAATATGTTTGAGTACTACATAGTGTTTACATGGTCATCTACCTTATTAGCATATATATATAGATAACTATAGGGTTGGAATACCTATAGGTGATATGGTATGGATATTATAGTGTTAGGCTTATGAGCACATTCGTATAGTGTGACCAAGAGGAACCCTATAGATACAGTGGTAAAAAACTAATTATATTGTGGCCTTCTTATGGTGGAATTTTGATCTAGTATGTGACTTTACATATGAAATTATCATATATTTAGATTATTATATGGGTGTCCTAGATGGTTTTAGGGTGATAGATATCATTTGGAGGCCCTATCTATGATTTCTTGAGTGTTAAGGGATGGAGGTGGAGATGCCAAGGTTATGGAGGGAGAAATGGCTGACAAAGAGGAGGAGGGATCAATGAGAGTACCTACACTTTGGATAAGTGTGGTGATAGTTTTGTCTATTATAGGACATCCTATGGGCCATACATATATATAGGTGGGATGAGATAGAGTGGGATTTACTAGGACCAATAATGGGAGATGTATTAGTAAAGGAGGATTGAGTGCCAATAGGAGAGGATGTAGATGATGCATGATTCATTCCTACCTATACAACTTGGTGGGTAGAGTAGTGGGGGGCATGATAGGATAGTGTGGTTCAGCCATGCCATGGAAGAGAGGATGAAAAGATGGAGGATGTAGAGCAAGAGGAGGGGGATTCTAATTTTATGGAGATAGGGGAAGAGACTAGGGATGAGACATGTGATGAAGTAGTTGGGGGAGGGGTTAGAGGATATGAGGAAGAGGTAGAGGAGGAGGAGATAGTTTTATTGAGATGATTACAATGAGAGACATACTATGGGAATGGTGTACTTAAATTATATGGATAGGTGATGACATCATCAGGGTAACTAACTACTGCATGGGTGGTGTAAGATATAGTGTAGATGTAGATAAATACTTTATAGGTCAATTTTTATTCCTTGTAATTGATTCATGACATGGTGGTAGAGGAGCACGATAGTTATAAGGTAGAAGTTGGAGATACTAAGGAGGAGGGTGAAGGAGAGGGAGTCCTTAGTACATGGGATTTTGGAGATGGAAGGTTAGAGTATAAGGCTAGTAGGAAACTTAGCATGGATTGCTACAAGGAGCTAGTAGTGGAGCTGAGATACTATGAGAGGATTATTATAGATTAACTACTAAAGACTCCTTGCTATGTGACTTATTGAGCCACATAGGTAAGGTCTTCAAGGTGAAGTCTTGTATATTTTTCATCATGGGGAGTGTCACATGAAGGAGGGAGAGGGATGGAGATGAGGGTGGATTGGGGGTGGAGCTTAGCCAAGTATTGATCTAATTAGACTAGAGTTTACATAGTAGATTTATGTATATCTATTCATTTGTACTCACTAGAGAGCCATCGATATGTATACATACATCATTGATTTACATTATATATATATATATATATATATATATATATATATATATATATATATATATATATTTCATATTTATGAATTATGTGTTTCTTGATGGATACATGGATGATTATGCTTATGGATGGATTATTATGTTTTATGAATGTTATGGATTATGTTTATGGATTATGTGATGCTATGGATTACAGTTATGGATTGTTATGGTTTATTAATGGATTATGGATGGATTATTAATGGATTTATTATGTTAATTATGGATTAAAGGATTATTATGTTTATGGATATGGATATATGTGATTAGATTATGGGTTTTTACATGTGATGGTTTAATTATATGGATTAGATTAGGATTTTATGATTTTTTAATGTGATGTGATTACCGATTAAATGTTATGAAATGTTTTATGGATCATGCTTATATTATGGATTGTTCATGGATTATGGATGTGATGGATTAATGTCTTATGATAAAAATAGATATGATTATGTTAATGCATTATGGATTATTTTATAATTTAATTATGGATTTGAAGATTTGATGTAATGTGATTATGGATTACGGGTGAAAAATTTATAATTTAGATTATGGATTGTGGATTATGATTAATGATTAGGTATCATGATTTAATGGATTAATGGTTTAATAGATTATGGATTATACTAATTATCTATATATTTGGATTTAGACACATGTTTAACATGGATGGAATCTTTTTGTATTTATATTTACAAAAGACTTATTACTCATTTATTATCTCATACCATGACCCATGGAAAACCATTTAAAAGTGATGCACATGCATCCTTAACTTAGTGCTAATAAAATTCTTAACAAATTTAGGTAAACTAAGCTTAGGATTTGATTTATTTACATTTTATGACAAATGGGTTATAATAACAAGATGCTTCCATCTTACATATCCCAAACTAAGGGTTAACTATAGAATCCTTGTGTGTCAATCCATATAGACTGATCAATGCAAGAAGTCTATTAAATTAAGAATGATAATCGATATGTGAACCTTTTTAGGTATTTTTTATGCATGATAGACATTATTTGAGGGATTGGTATATTTTAAGATATGCTTTTTTAAATAGCTATCCTTTGAGGGAGCAGTCTATGCTTTTAATATTTGATATAACTTTGAAGATTTTATGGATTTATATAACTATATTTGAGGGAGTAATCTATTCATATGGATTTGATTTTTACTTTTATAGATGTTTTGATTTTGATTTTTGATCCCAATGTTATTTTTATTTTATGGATTGGCCTTATATATCCTAGGATAATTTTCCAAAGTTTTGATACACAAGATAAAACACACATATTATTGAAAGGGATTTAGTGATGGGGAGGGATTTTAGGGAATAATTATTTGGATCTCCTTATCATAATAGGTTAATATTATCCAAATAGAACATGCTATAAATAGAGCTTATGTATTCATATTTAAGGTTAATGATAGGAAAAAATGCAAAATAACCACATATCTCTAGATATCAGTATGGGGTACAAGATTAAGAGGGATATGAAACCTAGAAACTAAATTAAGCTAACCAAAGTGATTAAGATTCATTAGCAGTAAAAAAGATGCAAGCAAAAGGAATTAAGAGGTTATCACTCTGATTTTCCATTAAGAGAGTCCAAGTGATATGCCTTAGATCCATATTTATGGGTGATGATATATGGTTCAAGCCAATTTTGAGAAAATTTTCTCCTCTTGTATTTTTTGCATATTAGTTACATGTTGATTTTATTTTAAGACAAGATCACCAATGTTAAATTCATGTTTCTTTAAATGTTTATTATAAGTGCATTTAATTCATTCCTGATATACATGTAGATGGTCAAGGGCAATCAAGCAATGCTCATCTAAGAGTTCAAGTTGGGCTAGTCTCTCTTGATGAAACTTATCCTCAGAAATGATATCCTCTAGGGAAATGTGAAAGGATGGAATCTAAACTTGAAGAGGAATTACAACTTCAGTACCATATATGAGGGAGCAAGGTGTATCACCTATAGGGGTTCAAATACTATTTTGATAAGCCCATAAGGTATAAGGAACATGCAAGTGCCAAATTTTTACTACTTCATTGACAACTTTGGTTAGGATCTTGACTAGAGTCTTGTTGGGTGCCTTGACCTAACCATTAGTTAGAGGATAGGAAGGTGAGGAAAAATTGATATTAATACTAAATGAATCATAGAGATCTTGAACCTTTTTATTCTTAAAAGATTTTCTATTGTCTATGATGATATTATGAGGGATTCCAAAGTGATAAATGATATGGTGAGTAATAAATTCAAATATTTTAGCTGCCTTAATTGATATAAGGGAGATAGCTTCCACCCACTTAGTGACAGTAATGATAAACCCATGACACTGGGATGACTTAGGATTAATTTGTCTTATACGATCAAGCCCCCACTAAGAAAAAGGCCAAAAAACTTGAGTGACTTACAAGGATTGGCTAGGGATATGGGATAAGTTATCATGATACTAACATTTGACACACTTATTAAAATAATCACAGTAATATTGATTGTAAGTGGTCTAATAATAGCCCTACCATAATATTTTTTTAGTGATAAGTTTAGAGGAGTAATCCCTCTCAATAAATAATCAAATATATAGGAATACCAAAAATGTAATGGATTCTCTTTCACACTATGGATGGATAGGAGGTCAATTTATTAATAAAGACAAATAACTTTGACTTTTGAGATGAGGATAGGATAAAATAGGCCAAGGAGGCCATGGTATCTAATTTTTTTTTGGTCAATTGAGGGGTGGCTTGGATTTCATAATGCTCAAAGGTGGCTAGTAATTGATCAACTAAGATTTCATACTTCTGAGGATTATCATTCTTACACTAATAGATGCCTTTAATTTGGTTAACCATGAGCTAGGAATCACCATAGATATTGAGTGTTTTAATACCCAGGGCTAAGGTAGTTTGGAGACATATGATTAAATCCTCATACTCCACCATATTGTTAGTGCATTTGAAATCAAGTTTAAAGGATAGAGGGATAGGTGTTTCCCTAAGAGTAATTAAGATAATTCCATCTCCCCCACCATCTTCACATTTGGATTTATCAAAGAAGAGATTCATTTGATATTGTCGATCAAGTTTAGACATGAAGGCTATAGATTCACTTAGAAATTCATAGTTAATAGGTTGAATATAAGGAAGGGGTGCCTCAACAAGTTTATCAAAAATAATTTGACCTTTAACTAATTTTTTATGGATAAACTCTAGATAAAATTCCACCAAGAGCATAAGCCACTTAGCCATTCACTGATTTTGATAAGGTTTAGAGTGCATGAATTTCATGGGATTAGAGTTTGTAATAATGTAAGTCTTATGATTGAGGAGATAATTTTAAAATTTAGTAGATAAAAAAATAAGAGATAGACATAAATTTTTAGTATGAGAATAATGTGTTTCATATTCAATAAGAGTATGACTAATATAGTACACAACCTGCTCTTTGTGATTCTCATCACGATGGGCTAGCATAGCACCAAGGGCATGATTAGTAGTAAATATTTTCAAGAATAATAGATATCCTTATTTCAAAGGGGTGAGAATTGGTGGTGAGAGAAGGTAGCTCTTAAGAGCTTAGAAGTCCTCTTGACAACTAAAATCCAACTTAAAAATGATATCCTTTCTTAAAAGGTGATGGAAGGGATGACAATGATTAGATAATTGGGATGTAAAATGATCAATAGATTGTAATTTACCTTAAAAACATTCTATCCCATGGATGGAGATAATAAAGCCTAGGAGTTTACCCACCAATACTCCAAAAATGCATTTCTTAGAGATTAAATAGATGCAAAATTGGAGTAGGTGATCAAAAATAACCTTGAGAATGGAAAGGTGGTATTTTTGTAACTTTGATTTACCAAGGAGGTCATATACATAATATTCCATAATCTTATGAATAATGTCATGAAAAATATAGGTCATGGATCTCTGATAGGTGGATCTTGCATTCTTTAGGCCAAATGACATAAAATGATAGTAGAAAGTCCCCTAGGGAGTAATGAACAAAGTCTTATGTTGTTATTTTAGTATGATAAGGATTTGATTATATCCATTAATGACAAAATTTCATGGCTAGTAGTTAAATAAAGTAACTAATCAATATTAGGAAGATGGAAGTCATCCTTTAGACAAGTGAGATTGAGGTCTTAAAAGTTAGTACAAAGGCAAACTCCTCCTACATGATTCATTATAGGGATGATGTTAGATACCCATTGAGTGTAATTGATAGGTTGGATGAAATTAATGGATAGGAGGTGTTGTATCTCTTCTTTTACCTAGAGCACAATGTAAGTATGCATTTTTTTGATATTTTTCTTGATAGGTTGTGTCAGTAAATGTAATGATATTATGGATGATAATGGTAGGATCAATACTAGGCATATCATTGTAAGACCAAGTGAATGCCTCACTACAATCAACTAAAAATGCAATGAAATATTGATATTCCTAAGGATCTAAGTATTTACAGACCTTAAAAATATGTGGAGTCTTTTAGGATCCTTTGTTAACATCAATAGTGGCCTCATTTAGAAGATGAGGTTTTTAATATGAGGTCATTACATAGATGGGAATTCTCAATGCCTAAATGAGTTAAGATGGACTCATTATCTTGACACTAAAGAACAAAGATAAAGGAATGGTAGGAGTATCCTACCCTATCATGCCAAGGTGGGATAAAGGAATGATGCAAACCTTATTATCACACTGATAGATGAGAGGTTATATAAAAATGGCATTGACTAAAAAAAAGATAGGTTGAATGGATATGATGTTGTTTGTCAAGGAAGTGGTATTAGATGGTGAGGATGGTATATCCTCTTAAAGGATGGGGGGAAGAGTAAACTTCAAGGAGGATTTAGGATTTTTGTTGAATACTAGGCCATGTTTTTCATGAGATTTTCTAAACTCCCTAGATACAACTTCGTGTGGGCCCTATTCATAATGTCCCATACTAAAATATTTTCAAGCACATTATTGCATTTATGTTTCTATGAAATGGGGTTTATCAAGAAATGAAAAGTTGTATGTGAATAATTTATCCTAAATTTTTTTAGAATGGCCTATGGAGGTTGGTCAATTCCTACATAAATCAAATGGGTATGAAGGAAGGGTGGACCAAAGGGAATAGTTTCCACCAGATTTGGATAATAAGTTGGTTATTTGTCAGGGCATCCATATTATTAAGGTTTAGGGAGGGTATTAAGTGTTATTAATTGGTACTCTTTGATTGAAAGCTATTGGAAGGAAAAATTGATGGTTTCCTTACCTATTCTCAATGTAGGTATGGTTATGCTAGTGGATGCTTCATTGGATGGGGATGGGGTAGCACTTTGTAGTGGGATTAGAACCTCATTGAGTCAAAATGTAAGGTTAAAGGTTTTGAAGGGATGGGGGTCAAACATGATGTTACAGATTTTTCCCTCATGTTCAAACTTAATGCATTGATGTAAAGTTGAGGGGACACAATGTATAACATATATCTAAGGATGTATTAGGAGAATATTGTACTAGAATTATCCTTTAATAACATAAAATAATTTAGGGATAACTTGAGTACATACCTAAATGTGAAGTACTACCATTCCTAATGTAGGAGCCATGGTATCATTAAAGGCTCATAAGATAGTAGGTGATTGGGATACCACTATCTCAGGTAGCTAAAGTTGTTTAAAATCATGAGAAGAGATAATGTTTATACTATTTCCATTATATATCATGAATATTTTAATCTAAGTTTAATCTATCTAAGTGGTGATAAACAAGGTGGGATATAATCATCTAGCTATAAAGGTGGTATCCCCAAATCATGAAACATAATGGATAAGGGTTTTTGGAGTAATGCAATGAAGGATGATAATGGTTGGGGTTCATCTATTTATATTTCTATAGCCTATAAGGTTTCTATCATGGCTTCATAATGCTATGGGGAGTTTTGGATAATTTCATATAAGGACATCTTAATTGATAGTTGGTGCAGTTGTTTTAGGATAGATATTTTTATAAGTTTTGAATCATTATTATTTTGTACCTTTCCTAAAATAGAGACCTTAAGTTTTAAGGTAGGTGTTATTAGATTATTTATGGCAAGCACCAGTGCTTTAATGATAGTTAATTTAATTTTTTCATGATTATGGGTCTTATGACCCTATGTTTGGGATCATGTGGCTCTATAAACTACATTTATTAGGAATAGAAGGGGATTTATGCTCCTAGATTCATCCTCACATAGGAGGAGAGAGTGATGCTAAACCCAATTAGTGGTTCTATCCTCTATAGTTTTCTCTAACATGTTTTTTATGGTGGATGGAACTATGAGGGGATGGACATGATCTAGTTATTCTGTTAAGATATCCTCTTCATATAATAGATTTAAAACTATGACCTTTAATGTTTTACAACTTTTTTTGCCATGCCTAACTATTCAATGGTATGTATATGACCTATTTTTTGTATACCATGATGGCTTTTGAATGCATGGGTTGACAAGTTTTACAGGTGGAAGTATGATTGGGGATCTATGTATAAGTTGATCAAAGATCTTAGAATAATATCCCTTTAATGGGTATTGACTCATATTTTCCATCCTTTGGGGTGCTGGTGGAGGAGAGGTACATGGCCTCAAATCTTAGCCTCTTAAGCTAGCTACTTGGATGGTCCTTATGGCATGTATTTTATGTTCATGGTAAGTTTTTACTCCTAAACTAGGTGGGTAAAAGGGGTTTAATGGATTATGAATTGGCATGACCATAGTGGGGATATTTTTTTATGATGGCACTTGTGTTTTAGTGGTAGATTATATAATAATATATTTTAATTTGGTTGAAGGATGGGGCCCTAGTATAGATGCTTTAGTCATAATAGGGGGAAATGGTGCTTTTACTTTTCATATCTATTCATGGGTTTTGGGGATATCTTATTTTAGATAATTTAATCTTAATAGGAGGATGTTGTAGAGATCTTCCCCTCAGGGCTCCTAGATTCTTGTTTTTTGTATGCAAAACTTTCCCCTTGTTTTCTCTATGATTTAGGTTCTCCCTAGTAATGGGGAGAACTGATCTAGAGATAGTTTAAGGTATAAAAATTTCCTCAAGGAGTAATAAGATAATGGAAATAGGTATCCTAGATGTGGGGATTGGAATAGTGTGAGGAATAAAATCTTACAGAATTTCAACACAAACTTTTTTTTCATTAATTTTTTCCTCATTTGGTTCTTGGGTGTCTTTAGATATGGATTCTTCTAGTGGGTCCCAAAAAATGATATTTTGTATATCAAATGAAGTTCTTGGGATGCCCTTGATGGGTTTGGATGGCTCAAAGGTGTCTCTAATGAGGAGATCAGGTATAGGGGCATCAACAACTTATTTAGGTAGAATTTGGTCATGAATGGTGTTAATTATGTCAGTCTCATGTTCTGATGTAGATCCTAATTTAACTTGTATGAAATTTAATGTAGAGGCATGATTTGGGAAAGGTTACTTGAATATATATATATATATATGGATTGGTGTGTGGGGGCATTAGGATTATCTAATTACAATTCTCCCTAATCTATAGGATTTTATACTAAGATTTTGAAAGAATGACATTTGTTAACATCATGGCCTATCACGAGATGAAAATTACAAAATTCATTTTCCCTAAACCAACTAGGTTTATCATATGACTTGTTAAGAGGTCTAATGGGAGGGAGTTCAATAATGGAATTCTTTAGGATTTTATCTAAAATAGATGAATATGATTCTCTTAGAGGGGTATATTATCTTGAGGGAAAGCAAGTTAATGACTTTTAAGACTATTCTTATGAAGTGGAGGGCTTGGATTGGTTTTTGGCTTGAGGTGGTGATGACTTAATAACTAAAACATTGGTAGCCCCTTTGGTTTTATTATTGTTATTACTAAGAGTCCCTTTGGAGGGTTTAGATTTAAAGTTCTTGTTTCTCAGTTTTACCTTTCCTTCATTAAGGGCTCTAATTTAAATATTGTAATCCATTGAAAAGGCCTTATCTTAGTTTGATGAAATGTGTTTGTCACATGCTCTCATAAATAATTCAATTAACTCAAGATGTGGCAAAGAGAAAGTGAGTTGGTTGATTAAACTTATCCATCTAGATACAAAGTTGATGATAGAATCATAATCAAATTGTTGAATGGAATAAAGGTCCATAATGGTAACTTTCCTTGCTATATTTATGTGAAAATGTTTTAGGAAAATGTGGGCTAGTTTCCCAAATGAAAAGAGGTAAGATCAAGATATACTAATCCAAGGTAGGCCCATTTAATGACATATGGAATTTTCTAAAAAGGAGTGCATCATCATGCACTATGAGGTAACAAGCATGTCTAAATGCTTACAGATGCTATTGTGGGTCCTCTTTATTTTAGAATTTGGTAAACTTAGGGAGTTCCCATTATGGAGGATATGGTCTGATAGGAACTATTGGGTTGATGGGCTCATTACAAATCTATTCATAGGTGAGCATATTCTTCTTCCTAAAGGTAAAAGCTTCCAAGTTAGCCATCCTATTCATATGGATGCTTATGAGATCAGGTTGGACATTATGTTAAGGTATTTCTCCCAAAATGTTCTACTATAGGAGCTGGTATATAGATAATGGTGTGGAAAAATATTGAGATAGGGGATATCCTACCAACATAGTTATAATGGGTTGAGAAGCCACCACGTACTATGGATATTTAAAAGGGATGTATCTAGAGTTGATAGCCTATGTAGGTGCTACATATTGGGTGGTCAAGGGTACATACTATTGAGGTGATTGACTCATAAGAGCCTATTTTAATGGTTGCATTTGGGTGCTTGAAGGTATACTAGTTTGAATTGACAAAAGCATTATTGGGACTGATATGACTAGGTTCTAGCGCTGAGGTAGTAACTATTTGGGTAGAAGTAACATTATGAGTTTGAGTAATGGTTAACAATGGAGTACTAGATGTCATCAAAGGTGGGTTACCTAAGGGTTGCATCATAGTGGTATCAAAACTAGTAAGAGGGGGATTATTATGGGAAGTCCCCATGGTAGTGGATTATTATGGGAAGTCACCATGGTAGTGGGGAATACCATGGAAGTCACCATGGTAGTGGTATGGTAATGGGGATTATTATGGGATTATTAGGGTATATACTAGGATGATAATGGATATAAAAGTGAGATAATAGTTAAGAACTATGGGATTGTTATCTATTATGGTGGAAAACTAAAGATTTCCCTAGGTATAGTACTAAGGGATGCCTTCTCCTATAGACTCAGGGGAAGTAGGGGGCTAGGATAATTATCCATAGATGAATACATAGATGGAGGTTAGGTTTTATTCTATGAATGTTATCATGTCAGAACCATGTAGTGATAAAAATAAAAAATAGAAAACACACCAAATATTGTTTTTTTTATTATCTCATTTTAAATTGGGATGAAAATATACACACACTAAAGTCATTCTTAAATTTTTTTACTTTTTTAACTTTAAAGTGTGAAAAAAATAAAAAATAAGGATACTGATGGTCCTAATAAATAGTGATCTAAGGATAGTCTCACATTTTGTTTTGGCACTCAAAGATTTTTGTATTGGTACCAATACCTAGATTGGTGTTGGGGCCTACCCCCTCACTTCACACATTACAACATAAGGGTGTTGGGTGCTTAGATAGAATATACTGATATACCAAATTTTATACTTAGCTAGAGAACTGTGTTGGTCCTCCCCTTGGTGATGAAATCCAAGTGGGATCTCTAGGAAGAAATTTTCTATGAGGTGATGAAATACCCATAAGTTCCCTTATGTAAGGTTTTTTGATGACTTTATTGTGATTGTGATTTGGTTTGCATGTGATAAAAGTGATGACTATGATGAATTTACTACCTAGATTATTATATGTGAGTAAACTAAATAGGAAAAATGGATTTAGATTGTTTTAACTTTTTAGAAAGGAAAAATAAAATTTTGATTTTATTTTGGATAAATTCAACACATAGAAGAGAGGAAAACATATAAACAAATTTGGAAATGAATTTTAACAAAGAGAGTGAGATGTCATAGCCCCACTAGGTGTGCTAGAATGTTTAAGTATTTTTTCATTTTTTTTTTAAATTTGAAATATGATTTACTAAAAACCTGAAATAAAAGGGTTTATGTAGATACCTATGGATTTAAAGACATTTTTCACTGCTCAAATATAATGATAGTGATAACTCCTTTTTGGCTGGGAAGGCTAACCTACAAACATGTGAAAACTTGAAAAAAATAGATTAATAAAAGAGATGGGTGGATTTCTTGATCAAAGATCAGTTCTAGGAAGTGGTACACTTATTTAGATGGATGTTAGTCCACTATTTATGAAATTAAGTGAAATAAAAATATAAGAAATTACAAAGAGATAAATGATGTAGTAATAATGCTAATTCAAATTTTCCTCCTCGATTAATTCAACAATGTAAATAAAGTATTTTTATCAATAAGTAGAAGTAAAACATACATCATCTTGAATAATAGCTAATGATTCTTGATAGGATTCAAGGGAGGGCACATAGATGATGGAAAATAGGGATAGTTCAAAGGCTATGTCATTCTAAACCACAAATAAAGGATGAGGGACTATAGGGAGATCAATAATGTTGGTTTATGAACTAAACTAGGTAGAGTCATCTACAAGGAGAAGGCCATTTTTAAACCATAGTAATCAAAAAAGGGATTGTAAATAAAATCTTGAGATAAGGTCTCAGATCTTTTATATTAAACATAATAGGTCGATGTCAATCCTAACAAGATCAGTGTTGATCAATAAAATCAGTGCTAATTCAGAATAAATTAGCATTGATTATCTATGTTTGAATTTAATAAATAGAGAATAGAAATGAGACAAATTTGATAAAAGAAATGGATTAAATATAATGAAGGTTGCTACTATTGTTTTATTGATTAAATGGATAGATAAATAACTAATGATTGGAAAGATAATGATAAAATAAAAATTAAATATTTACCTTATAATCAGCCATGAATGTAATATCCCCAATTTCCCTCAAATTCTAAAGCTGGATATTTTGAATTGCTTTTCTATATTTTACCCTTTTTGATATTTTTCATGAATAAAGCTACGATTTTGAGGATAAATTCAAATAGATAAATAAATCATAGTATAATCTCTCAACTGGAAAATCAAAGATCTTATTACTTGTCTAGATGATTACATATAAAGTCCTCTGTCATGCATATAAAGAATATTAAAATACTATCTTAAAAAAAACCTAAATTTCTGCAAACTAGAAGTAAACCCTGGATCTGGTCTATCTTGGGTTGATGTGTTAAAAACACAGTCACCGTCATCGGTTATTCTACCACTATCGGTGGTATAACACTGTGAAAAACTACCAATATCAGTCTCTGATGACCTGGGTCGATCGATGTCAGTCAATATCCTATCGATGTCGGTTCCTGAGTCGACTGATGTCGGTCATTGGACTGCCAATGTCGGTCTCTATGCTTCCCATGACGCTATCTAGCCTGATGTAGAATGGTATGGATTTGTATAGATCTGTATGGATCTCATACAAAATCTAATAAAAAATAGTTTGGCCTGTATGCTATACTCCAGATCTGAAAAATATGGCCTAATACAGAAAACCTTTATTCTAAATAATTACTCAAACAAAACCTAATGAAATAAATACCTGTAAACCTCTATGATAACCTCTATTTAAAACCATCCCTTGAACTGGCAATAGATCGGCTAATATTTCACAACCTCTAAATTGCACACACTGAAGAGTGGATGTTCTCCAATGCAAACAAAATTTTGGAACCCTTGGCTCAGTCTTCTTAGAAAAACCCTTAGCAAAATTCTCCAAAATCAATAATCAATAATCATCATCTGACTCTCCTCTCAAATAGAAACCCTTATATCCTCAAAAAGATGTGCTTGCCCTAGTTAGGGTTTCATAATTAAAAATAGGCTAAATAATTAATATTTAATTAAATCAATCAAATATTAATATCTCCCTCAATACATGTCTGAAAGAGCCCGAACGAAAGCCAACTGGAACAATTTTGCAAGTCGAAGCCAAGCCAAGCTCCATCAAGACCCTCTATCCATCATATTAGCCTATAAAGGTCACATAATAGGCTGACCATCAATTTTGAAGATGTCAACTGAAAAGGGGACATGACAATCTGCCCCTCCTGAAATTGCTTGACCCCAAGCAATGGCTGAATGATAAACCAATCAATCCACCTGGATCCCAAATGTAGTCATGATCTAGACTGCTGTCAATCAATGCAAGCTCTTACAATATCCTTTGAGTAAGGTGAGCAATACCAACTGACTTCATGCACCTATCTCCTGTACCCACTATAATCTCTGAATTCAGAGTGTGAATGCTAGACATACTCATATCATCATCAACATGTGACCCATCTATAAAAGAAAGCTGAGTATCTATCAGATGTGCTATTTCTTGAACTAAACTCACCTCAAGACAAAGCTCATCCACATGTCTCTCTTGTGTTGGTGCCAATGTGCACTCTATAGCGCACTCTATCATGTCATGTCGTATGAGCCTCTCCATCCGATGAAAAAACATATGTTTGAAGTTGTTGCCCCATATTGCCTTAAGATATGTGTCTTCCCACCAACATCAAAATGAACCTCCATGTCCTTGAGATGAAGAGTGACTTCCTCAAGAGAATGAAGCCACTTCATACCCAAGACTAAGTCTATATCCCCCATGTTCACCACATAATAACAAGCTTTGAACTCATAGTTGTTCAAGCGCAATGGGAGGTCTCTAATCATACGCTCACACCTAAGAGTATGACCATCGGCTACCTTAACTCTAATGCCATCGAAATCCTTGGTAGCAAGTCCACACCTCTCCATAGATCTAGCATCTACAAAATTATGTGTGGCTCCTA
This sequence comes from Torreya grandis, assembly GCA_037957365.1. Lineage (NCBI taxonomy): Eukaryota > Viridiplantae > Streptophyta > Pinopsida > Cupressales > Taxaceae > Torreya > Torreya grandis. The sequence goes on from JARHVA010000500.1 coordinate 808,319, forward strand.
TGTCAAGAAGGGTGATGACCCTCTGTCCTGCCAAAACTCCACAGAGTCTGAATGAATCATCCGACTGAATGCTGGATAGGCATGCCTCCTGTATGTGAAGCTCTAACTCTACCTCTACCGTAGGCTCTGAAGCCTCTACCTTAGCCCCCTCAGAACTATCCTGCTATTTAGAATCCTCTGAATCTAAATCCTCATAATAAACCCACATCACTTGATTGGCCTTGCCCTTAGGCCTCAAAGGACAATCGTGATTGGCATCATAGGGACCTTTGTAGTAAAAGCAAATATTTTTCTTATGTAGATCGTTAAGAGACTCTCAATCCAAAGGTGGTGCTACTGGGTTGGCCTTTGAATCATTCTTAACACCTGATTTATCTTTGTTGAAATCTAATCCCTCTCTATCTCCGTCAGAGCACTTATGGTCCCTAGATGAAGAAGTACCTCTGGAGTTAAATTTACTGGATGGGGCTGCCATCTCCATACTTCACACCTTCTTCATAGCTTCTTGTAATGTAGGAGGATCAAAGGCTTTGATCTAACCTCTCAAAGGTTCTGTCAATCCCTCCATGAAGAGAACTACCAATCTACGCTCTGAAATGTTTGGCACCATGACTGCCAATCGCTAAAAATCACTAATAAAGGACTCCAAGTTGTTTGTTTGTTTCAACTGTGCCAGATCTCAAAAGTAAACTTTAGGATCTTTCCTGTCAAACCTCTCAACCAACCTATCCATGAAGTCCTAGTACTCGGTCACCTGGTTATGCTGAAGTGTTACCATACCATGGTACCACCAATTATGTGCTACTCCATCCAAGTGCAAAGTGGTGTGATGGCCTCTATCTCTGTCATTGGCCTCAATGCCAAGAATGTATCAAGCTTATGAACCCAATATTGCACTGTCATCTTGCCACTATCATCAAAAGTAGTCAAAGAAAGCTTGCCAGTAGCCTTCTTCAACTCATTAAGTTGACCTCTAGGCCTCCTGTCCTGTCTAACCAATATGTAGTGCTCTCTCCTCTGATTAACAAAATGATCAAAGGACATCCTCTCCCAAACTTGAGGAGCTAATAAGTCCCACTCATCATTTATAGCCATGAGAACATCTGCAAATAGGGAATCTCCTACCTCTTCCTCTGCTAGAGCCTTTGGTTCCTCTTGAACAAACATAGGACGTGTAGGTCTATCATCTATTCTGGAATGGGTCAGCTATGGTCTCTGATTAATAGTAGCACTCATGTTATCACCTTATTCCCCATTCTATCTAACACGTGGGTTCATCCTCCCTACCATAGTAGTAAGTGCTTGTAGTGCCTGTGTCATCTCATGAAAGAATTCTATGGTGTCCTGATCATCATTATGCCTGTGGCCCCTGGGTGGGCTACCCTCACACCTGTCACTCATGGTGATCGGTGGATGCTCTAACACTTGGGTACTTTCAAGCAAAGCTCTACTGCATGTGTTATACCTGTGTGGTCCCAACTCTTGTGGCTACATGAGATTGCTAAACCCTCAGGATGGCAAGATTTAGCTCTGATACCACTGTAATATCCCCAATTTCCCTCAAATTCTAAAGTTGGATATTTTGAATTGCTTTTCTATATTTTACCCTTTTTGATATTTTTCATGAATAAAGATACGATTTTGAGGATAAATTCAAATAGATAAATAAATCACAGTATAATCTCTCAACTGGAAAATCAAAGATCTTATTACTTGTCCAGATGATTACATATAAAGTCCTCTATCATGCATATAAAGAATATTAAAATACTGTCTTAAAAGAAACCTAAATTTTCTGGAAACTAGAAATAAACCCTAGATTTGGTCCGTCTCAGGTTGCTGTGTTAAAAACATAGTCACCATCATCGGTTATTCTACCGCTGTCGATGGTATAACACTGTGAAAAACTACCGATGTCAGTCTCTGACAACCTGGGTCGGTCGATATCCTACCGATGTTGGTTCCTGAGTCGACCGATGTCGATCACTGGACTACCGATGTCAATCTTTGTGCTTCCCGTGGCGTTGTCCAGCCTAATGTAGAATGGTATGGATTTGTATGGATCTGTACAGATCTTGTACAAAAGCTAATAGAAAATAGTGTGGCCTATATGCTATACTCTATATCTGAAGAAATATGGCCTAATATGGAAGACCTTTATTCTAAATAATTAATCAAACAAAACCTAATGAAATAAATACTTGTAAACCTTTGTGATAACCTCTGTATGAATCTATCCCTCAAACTGGCAATAGATCAGCTGATATTTCACAACCTTTGAATTGCACACACTGAAGAGTGGACATTCTCCAATGCAAATAAAATCTTGGAACCCTTGGCTCAGTCTTCTAAAAAAAAACCCTTAGCAAAATTATCCAAAATTAATAATCAATAATCATCATCTGAATCTCCTCTCAAAGAGAAACCCTTATATCCTCAAAAAGATGTGCTTGCCCTAATTAGGTCTTCTTAAATTAGAATTAGGGTTTCATAATTAAAAATAGGCTAAATAATTAATATTTAATTAAATCAATCAAATATTAATATCTCCCTCAATACATGTCTGAAAGAGCCTGAACGAAAGCCAACTGGAACAATTCTGCAAGTTGAAGCCAAGCCAAGCTCCATCAAGACCCTCTATCCATCATATCAGCCTACGAAGGTCGCATAGTAGGCTGACCATCAATTCTAAAGATGTCAACTGAAAAGGGGACATGACAATGAATGGAATGGTCCTCTTCCACTAGCATTAGTATTAGTTTTAGTTGTATAAAGGATATGATTGAATGTGATAAAAATATAGAAGAGTGTCGATATGAGTGTCATTAAAGTCTCTATGGATTCAAACAATAATTTGAGGCTCTCAATCTTTTGTTTTCATCCCAAATGAAAATTTAGGCTATGTATTTATGGATCGACATTAATCCAGAGAGTTGACACTGATCATAGGAGAATCATCACTAATTTTCCCAAAATGGAGCCTTTGCTTCAACCATAGATGAGAATGGGTCAGGAATGGGTGGAGTATGTTTGTAATGATTATATGCAGGGTGAAATGGTTATACGAGTATATTCCTAGGTTATAATTAGTTTTATGAGGTTGGGAATGGTAAAGGGGTAAGAGTAAAAGTTATTTACCAAACTAGTAAATAGTAAATAATCTAAACTTTAAGATAGGGTTTATTTAGGGATTTAAATATAATAGGACCTATGACACCTAAACAATCATCCCTAGGGGTATGAAATTATAGTGTTTACTCTATGATGAGATGATTTTTGTTAGATATACATGTGTTCATATGGATGGGGTGATTAGTTAATTTGAATTAAAGTAAGTTGGTTAGATTCAATACAAAGTTCACATAAGGAATAACCCTTATTTCACAGTCAAAAGAGACCCCTATTTGTATGATCAATGATAAAGAGATAGAAAGAAGAGTTGAAGGTGTGAATGATGGTAGTTGGTTAGATAAATCATAACATGTTGAAAGGTTGTTATACATCAAAAATAAACCCTGAAATTAATCTTGAGACTTGTGGGTTATACACAGTCCCCTGTGATAGTACACAATCTTATGTTAGGACTCAAAATGTAGAGATTTGAAGTGAAGAAGCTTTAATATGTTGGATATAAGGGACATGTATCATTTTGAAGGTGAGATAGTAATCATATAGACCTATTAAAGGTATTTAAATCTTGTAAAGTGACTTAGAACTAAATAGGTGGTAATTTTTTAACTTTTCTACCTTACACAGTCAACTTTAGGGCACATCATTTTGTGTTTGGAGGAATTCTAAGAAAATGAAGGTTAAGCATGGGTGATAACATATTTTATGTGTTTTATTAAGTTGATAAAAAATTGGGGGTGGCTTTTTGGGCCTTTGCAACTCATTATAACCCAATATATTTAATTTATTACCCTCTTAGCCTATGTAGAATCCTACCTAGGGTTTTAAGAGGGAAAACTCCATATATTTTAATTTAACCATAAAAAGGTGAAACTTAATAATTTGTCATGTTTTTATATGAGGAAAGAGAATAAAATGGTTTTGTTTTGGTTAGATTCTTTACACTAAGGATTATAAGACTGAGGGTGTGTCTTAGGGCTAATTAGGCCTAGTTGAGGGGGACTTAACAAAAATAATGATAGTTATATGTGGAAATAGACCTTTAAACTTGAAAAAATATATAATAAGATAGAGGGTGGCTATAATGGCTTTATATATGTAAAAGAGTGCCTTATTTGATTAAATTAAGAGATTTTTCACAAAAAATGGCTACAAGCCTAAAGAGACTATTGTGACCTTGAGATATGGAATTCAGTTGTAAAGTGTGATTCAAGATTTGAAGTAGGTTTAAGGTGTAATAAGATAACATAAGATAATTTTTGAGAGGATATTGAGTACTTAGAGCCCATGTCAAGATTTGGCACTTGAAACCTAGGAAAGATGCCTAGTGAAAGTTAGTGAAAGAGATCAAGAAAAGGTAATGAATATAAATATGTAAGGAGTTATAAGATGTAAATAAAATTGAATACTTAGAATATTGATAGAATAATGTTTCTTAAGAGAGTATTTTGAACATATATGCTAATATAAGGATATCAAACCAAATAAATATCAAAGATTACTATTATGTTATGAGTTCTATGAACAAGGTGAATACTTTTTGAGATCTTTTACCAAGATCATAGCCAAGAGTGGATGATTTGGTAAATTTTCCCCTTACCTATGCATCATATAATATATGTTATAGTGACCACCATAAATTAACCCATGTGTTTGTTCAAATAAATCAAGAACCTCTTCTTAAGTAACATAATATAACAAGTCACCTTTGGAATTGTGATAACTAATAATATCATATTGAAGGACATACTTGCAGGATTATTTTTGAATTAAAGTATTTTCATGAGAATCAAACTCCAAAATAGAATTATGATGTTTAATTATTTTTATGATATGTTTGTACCAAGATCTTTGGCAAATAATGATAGCCTCAATGTGATAAATAAGATAATAATTCTTGGATTGTAAATTAGATGGTGATTTCATCATGTGAAAGAGAAATTTTGAATCATGATGTGTTTGATGAGTGTGAAAGAGAGAGGTTGATGAGTTAAGAGAATAAATGATCATATTTCATTATGATGGGATTGTTTTCATATTAAATGATGAAAATTATTTGATAAAAGTGGTATAAAGTTAATGATATATGATAATATTTTTATGTTTACATTGGTATTGACCACTAACTTGATGCCATATGAGTTGTGACTTTATAGGGCATGTAAATATGGGACACTTAAATCAATGGTTGTTTCCATCATAATATGATATATCCATATTTATATATGTTATTAGTGACTTAAAATTTTAATCAAAAAGTGTGAGATATGATTATACCATGGGGTTCAACTAAGGCACAACCGTCCCAAACTCCTCAAAGACATATGCCACCATCAAAATAAAGTGTCCAAGTTTATTCATGTAAACTAAATATAGTTTTGGGTAATTATTTTAAGGTACTTTAGATTGATGTTTATAAGTATCTTATTCTTTTAGAGATTGTGCCTCAAGTTCAGAGGTAAAATTATGAAAAAGTTTTTAAGTGAAATAACTTGATTAAGATCTTCAATATAAAGGATTTCTTCATTAGGAATAATATTATAAAGGTGATTAGTAGTTGGTGTAGGTGTGGAATAAATTTGATCAACAATCACTTAACCCTTGATTGATTTTTTCATGACAATTCTTAAGTCAATTACATTAAGAGAACCATCCATTTTCCAATTCTATCTCTAGGTAATAAGTCTTTGGAGAATAAATGGTGAAGTGGATCAGAATATACAATGACATTAGTTTGAAAAATTCAATGGTGAAGTATATGGTGAGGAAATAATACTAAAATTTTGTGTAACATGTTTCATAATGTATTAAATTATGACTAATATAATATATGACATATTCTCAACCTTTCTTGTCTTATTGAGCAACCATTGCCTTGACTAATATAGGGGTATATGAAGTTTAAAATATGATTGGGAAATAATTGAAATCTGGTCAAAGATTAGGAGGATGAATTAATTATTCCTTCATGCTATAAAAATAATTTTGACATGAATTATTCCACTCAATATAGATATGATTTTTAAGGAGTGAATTTATCGAGTAGATGCAGTAAGCCATGCCAGGAACAAATCATCAATTTTCTCTAAGTTTACCAGGATATATTCATATATTTAGAATGGAATAAGGGATAGGTATGTTGACCATATATTTTATTTTAGTGAGATATACATTGATACCTTTAAGGGTGACTCAAAATCCTAATATTTTTCTAGAAGTAATATCAAAAATGCATTTTTAAGGATTAAGTCTAACTTTTTATTTTATGACTCAATCAAAAATGATATAAATGTCATGAATATGATTTGAATGATAATTTTATTTGGAAATAAGATAATCTACATAAGTTTATAATATTTTATGAATGAGGTCATGAAAAATATGATTCATTGAACATTGATATGTAGCTCCAACCTTTTTGATACTAGAAGGCATATTACTGTAAAAATAAGTTCCCCATTCAATGGTGAAGGTAGTTCTATGTTGATCTTTATGAGTGACATGAATTTTATTTTATCCCAAAACACCATACATGAGAGATAAATTTTCATATTTGGTCATGGAATCAATAATGGCATCGATTGGTGGTAAGGGAAAATTGTATTTAAGGCATGCTAAGTTAAAATTACAAAAGTATATACATATGAAAATAACCATAGTGACTTTACTAAAAATAATAACAATCTTATAAACCCATTATTAAGAATCTATAGGTTTTATAAACTTATCATCCATAATCTTGGTAATTTATTTGTGACGTAGGGTAGATATTTAGGAGAGAATTTATGTTGCTTTTGATGCACCCCAGAATAGGTGATGATTTTAAGAACCAAACTAATAGGATATATAACAATCATGTATTCATATGAAAAATAAAAATATTCATGGTATTTTTTGAAAAATATACTATAGTTATCATGATATTTAGGACCAAGTTATTTAGAGATAAAAATAGGTCACAGAGTATTTGTGTGACCATAATTGATTGCAAGAGTTTTTTTAATAAGTATGGTATTTCCATCTTGGAAATGATATAGAGATCGAAGAATCTTGGATGCATTTTAAGATCAATACTAGCATAAAAAGTATTGAATCACGGATCCTTTTTGTGAAAATTTCCATGGTTGTGATGTTGGCATGGAAGTTTAGGCTTGTGAGCATGAAGTATTTCTAAAAGCTTCATCACTAAGAAGCATGGGTAGAGGTCCATAATATTTGAAATCCAATTTGAGATTAATGATTTAATTACCTTGGCTATAAAAATTATAATGTATTTGTCTTAATTTAGTATATTTAACATATAAGGTAATGTTGATAGTCTAAATAGAAGATAAAGATTATATTTTTACTATAAAGGGTTGATTGTTATAGTCAGATATAATGGTATTAGTCATTTTTTTCAAAATTTGAGAAATAAATTGGATAGGATTGGTTATATAAAATTTATTGATAGAGGTTAATATAATTGATGAATTATATTATTCAAGTATTGGTCAAGTCTGATGTAGTTAGATATGGATGATTGAACTATGTTAGGTTGGTCAACATAGTCAAAGAGATGAGAAATAATGTGTATATCTAAGAAGGTGGTTTGAATGGTGTCTAGTTGATAAATACCATCAGATGTTGTAGGTTTAAATATTTATTGTACAAAGAATGGAGTATATTTTAATGGTGGATTATTAGGAGGTATATAATATTCATGTTCTGATTCAATATCAAATTAAATATGAATGATATGAACATCAAGGTTTAAGGCATGTATTTTAGCTAAGGTCTTTTTATAATGCACTAAATTAAAGTATCATGATTGGTTTTGGGCCATAATGTAGGCATCATCATAAGATGGATAATTATTACATGTATTAGTATAAATAGGGATGATGATAGTGGATACACCTATATAATTTAAAGTATGAGGATACATGCTTAAAGGTTATTGAAGAAGTTTGGCAACTCCATAATCATTACAAGTAAAATCATCTTTTATGTAAGATGCATAATATGCATTACATGGGGGAGAATTACTAGAAATGTCATTGACTAAATTAATGGCAGAATCTCTTTGAAGTAAAGAATAAGGGATCCATTCCAATATACAAGGAGGTAATCGAGTAACATTACAAATGGTTTTTAATTCATTGGGTTCATCATTGCCAGAGTCTACAAGAGTCACATGTAAATTAAAATTCATGTGGATGAATTTATGTAAAAGAGGACTATTAATATGATCAATTTTAGGTATGTGGTATTGATATTTAGGATTTAGAAGTTGGATGCTCCAAATATTTGTATATATTTCATGTTTATAACATTTTCCATTATGGATGAATTTGATACATTGGATACCAAAAGATGCAATAGTTTACATACAATGAGTTTATGGATTTCCAAAAAACATGTCATAGGATAAAGGAAGATCAATGATCATAATTTTCTTTTTCTTTTTTTGGGTCCAATTATTATGGGAATCTAAATAGAACCAAGTGGTTTTGGTTGGTTTAATCAAATGCATGACAAGTATGGTGAGTTTGTTTAAGGTTTTATTTAGAGTATATAATTTTTTAGATGAGATAAAGAGGGATAACATTAATTACTAAACCTTAGTCTATTAATAATTATCTAATTGAGGTATTATTGATTCCAATTTTAATAAATAGTGGTGGATCATCAATGCAAAAAATAATTTCATCATTAATCATATCATCTTCAAGGAATTCTATGGTGGGTTTTTTGGAAGAAGAGATTATTTCAATAGAATGAACTTTTATGGGTGGGTTACCATAAAAATAACAACTAGTTATCTCAGAATCATTGGATGATTATTCTTCTATATCTTTCAATTATTGCATAAGGAACTTGTGATGATAGGGAGAAATTATGAATAATTACATGAGTGGAATTTTAAAGGCATAAATTTAAGTTCATCTAGAAAATTATAATGAGGTTTAGAAGAGGAATTAACAAAAGGTTTATGTTGATGAGAAATAATGGTATTTTTGGGAATGAGTTTCCACATGTGGGCATGAATAATCAGTAGTGGTTGGTTTTGAGGATGATGGATAAATAATTATAGTATCATAGTTAGCATCAATAACACAAACATGTTCATTTGGATTTTTTTATTGGGGTTGAAAACAAAATTTGAGATTTTTTATTGATATATTTGGAAAACATTATCTTTTGAGAATCTTTAAGGTACTTAGTATGAAAAGTTTTGATCATAACATCATGATCAAAATCATCTCCTAAAATTATGGAGACTATAAATTTTGTAATGGCATGACATGTTTCATGAGTTTGACTAACATTGACATGAAACCAATAATTTATTTTAGAATCATTTATTAATAGAGAAGGGTTGTTAGTGTGAATTAAAGGTTTATATGGAGGTGATAAATTCATCATTTCTAACATGGTCAAGGGTGGGTGGGAAAGAGTTTGAATATTTAATTTTTTTTGGTCCTATTTTGGTTTTAGGAGGCTTAGATTTATAATTGATAATGGTTATTATGAAATAATCCTTAATGAGACTATGAGAAGGTTAAAATTGAGTCATGATAAAATATTGTCTTTTGGTCTAATAAAGATCATCTTATAGAATTTGTGGAGAGAAAACCCAAACCTTGAATTGATGAGAAGTTTTAATGGTAATGACAAAGAGTTTGAAAATATTATCATCACTCATGTTATGATATTCTTTGTGAGATAATGAATTCCATTGTTTGATAAATCTATGACTAAATTTTTTAACATTGATGAAATGGCTAAGGCTTTTTTTTAGTAAGATTAGTTTGTTGAAATACGTTAACTAGATAATCTAGTTATAAATGGAATGTTGATGGAATTGGTTATACCATTATAGAGCATCTCCCATTAATGTTTTAAAAATAATTTTATTAGTATCAAAGGTATTATTTGGACCCATTATTTATAAATATTACCAAAATATTTAAGGAAAATAGATGTATCCTTAGTCCCATCATATGTAATAGTTGGAGAAATGTTTCCAATATATATAGATATAATAAATGGAGATAAAGGTTAATTTTAAAGATGTTGAATAATTTTTTTATACTTAAGAGGTTTAGGAATGATGTTCTTGTTGGCATCTCAAAGAGGAGGAAAAAAATATGATTATGTTAAGGTAAGATGTTGGGAGATTGACTTTCCATTTGTAACATATAATTTTACATTTGGAGAATTTGGGAGTTGTTAGTTATTTACATAACATTCATTTGTAAAATCATTTATGAAATAATTTGGGTTATATTAATAGGTGGATTTTGATTATTAGAAAGAGGTGAAGTCCCTATATTAGTAAGGGGAACATTCCCTAGAGTAATGATAGGATGATTCCCTAGCGGGGGGTTTCTAAAGTTGGTATTAATTTCTCCAATGGTGAAGTACGGAAGATTGGATAAAGTACCATTCAAATGAGGATTAAAAATGGTAGTATCATTTAGGTTTTTAAAAATATGGGAATAGTTATAATCTATAGATATAGATGGTTTTTAGGACTAGTTACACCATGGAGTGTGGTCATCATTGGTGGACAAATTAGGTAGGAAAGAGCAACCCATGTAGAATCTAAATGGATTAACATTATTAGGAAAGATTCTAATAGGTGAATTTATGATGTGGAATTGGATTGGAGAATTGATAAGGCATGTGATTAATTATAGGAAATGAACATTACTAGACAACTCAATAAAGTATAAAGTGTATTATATCAACCATGGTTAATGTATTTATGTTGGAAAAAAGGGAAGGATAGACTATATATCAAACATGGTTGATGTAATTAGTAATAGGTAAAGTGATCAGAAATAATGAGGAAAAATTTACTATATCACTCTTGTTTAATATAGTTGTATAGATATAAATATATCAAGCTTGGTTGATGTAGTTAATTCTAGTAAAATAGAATAGTATTATGAACAATAAATTTACTATATCGAGCTTAGTCGATATAGTTATACAAGAAGAAATGGAAATATATAACTATATTGAGCCTAGTCAGTAGTAAAATCTATGAACTATCTTGAAAGTATCAGGTTAATAAATATAATTTATCAAGCCTAGTCAATGTAGTTACACATGCATAAATGGAAGAATATAGATATATCAAACCTGATTAATGTAGTAAAATATGGGATTTTTTTGGAAAATATCAGGAATAAGAAATATATTATATCTCAAACTTAGTTGATGTAGTTATACAGGTTGAAATGGAAGATTAGAACTATCTCAAGCCTAGTTGATTTAGTTAAACAAATAAAAATGTGAAAGGATAGAATATTTCAAGCCTAATCAATGTAGTTAGATATGGGGGAAAATTATTAGTAATTTTAATAAACTATGTTGATATTGGTGAACAAAATATATCGAACCTGGTTGATGTAGTTTGTTCACACATAGACAACTATATTAGTTCTAGATGATGTAGTTAAAACACATAACATAGAACTTTATTGATGTTGGATGATACAATCTACAATACAAAAATATAATAAAAAATAAAAAATTATAATTATAATTATTCTTGTTAACTACTTTTATGAAATGAATATCAAGTAGATGTGCTAAAAATAAATTGCCCATTTGTAGGCTTTCAAAGGTAATGGTTTATCTGTTAGATAGTGTCATCCTAATATTTTAGAGCATTGAATATGAAATAAGTAATGATCCCATATCCCACTAAACCCAACTTATAGGGTATTATGAGAGCAATTTCTCAATGCTAAAAACTAATTAATGCACTATAGAATTAGATGAATGATTGGCTTCCTAATGTTCAATAAAAAAAATCCTAGGTGTTACATAAATAATATGAGGTATGTCAAAACTAAAGTCCATTTTTATCTTTGTACTATGGCTACAATTATTGGGATAATCACCTCATGCCATGATGTTTGTAAATAATAGACAAGGATGTTAAATAAAGCACTGCATAACCCTTCATGATAGTATTTAATTAGTTTGAAAAGTACTAGAACATAATTTCTAGGGAAAGCAAAACAAAGAGAAAATAAAAGGAAAAAATCAATGTCTAAAATAATTTTTCAATATTTATTAAATGAAAATAATTAATCACTCAACTTGAAATTAAATGTCTGATTAATTAATAAAAAAAGAAGTTAATTTGCCTTAATTATACTCGAAAATAAAACACATAGAACTATATCAACATAAGTTGATGTGTTTTATCTAGATAGTACAAATAGAATAAACTAGGTTAGATAGGGTCGATTAAATTTATTTAAAACCAATGTAAATCGATAACTATATTGACTAGGATTGATATAATTTGACAAGGCAAAATTGAATTTATAAATATATCAACCTGGGTTTATATATTTTTTTATGTCAAATTAATTTTGATAGAATTTAAAAACTTCTTAATATAATTGAACATAAAATAAAGCTATATCAGACTGGGTTGATATAGTATGATATAGGATTACCTAAAATATAAAACTAGATCAATATTGGATGATGTATAAGAATGATTGGAAATAATTCAGATATGAGTGCCAAAAGTTTATCATCTTGCATTAGAGTAACCCATTGGAAAAAGATAAAATTAACATTGTATTGACCTACACTAATGTAGTTTCTTAGAAAACACATAATAATTAGATTGGATCAACTTAGCTTGATGTAGTTTATAGAAAATACAAAAGAATAAATTAGTGAAATAAAACTAGATTAGGCATGGCTGATATAGTTGGCTGAAATAAACATAAAAAGTTTAAACTAAATCAACTTACATTGATATAGCTTGTTGAAAATATATATAATTAAAATGCTATCATCTTGAGCCAATGTAGTTTTTATTAAAAATACACAATGTATAGACCATATCAACCTACATCAATGTAATCTACTAAATAATACAAATAAATAAAATCTATATCAACTTACACTAATATAGTTTGTTAAAGAATAAAAATCAATGGTTAGTTTCATGTCAGGTTCACTAGAATATATGCAATGAATTAAGATAGATGTGCAACTTATCCTACCTTATAAATCCAAACTCAAAAAACATAAATCATCTAAAACCTATTGGATATTCATTTATATTTTGGCATGACCAGTTATATCTATTAAACTTAGCTTACGATCCATTATCACACAACATCAATGGAGAGGGTTTCAAAACCTATAGGTAATCAATATAATGCAATAACCCTAACTAGATATTTAATAATGCAATTAATCTATGTTGAGAATTGTCCCTATTATTGAGGTTTGTAATTTATGTTGTCATTGATGCTAAAGGTTATTAATAAGGTCGATATCATTGTTGTTGTCATTGATTATCTTTATTATCCTAGAGTTGATCTTGTGAAGATTGATGTCAAAGGTGCTTATGAAGGTTGATGTCATGTGACTAACATTGTTATTTTTATTGATATCTTAGTGGTGTTTTAGTTAGTTTTGTGTTGTAACAAGATACAATGTTGAAGGTCAGTTGGCATGGTCATGAGTTCATAGGTATTCATGAGGTCATTAAAGAGTGTAGCTACGAGAGAGAATATTGATCATTGTTGCATTGATTTTGAGAGTGTAATATATGATTAGTATATGTTATTATGTTTTCATGAGTGATGTGAAGGTCAACATGGAAGGTCCTTATTGTCAAAGTTGTTAAGAACTTGAGCCTAGTAGTATTTTGAGAAGGTATGTGCATAGGATGCCTAGTCTTGTGCATGAAGAGACATGGTGGAATGGTGAGGTGGATGTTCTTAGTATTTTAAAGGTTATAAAATATTGATATCAAGTGTCTTTGAAGACAAGGTATCTTGTGAAGCTTAGTTATGGAATGAAGATACCTTATGTGAAGACATAAGCTTGGTTTCATGGTGAGATAATGTTGTGTACGGATGTTTGACATTGTTTGAGCATGTGAGATGTTGTTTTAGCATGTGAGTGAAGTATTGAAATCTTGAAAATATTTTTTAATGTTAGTTAAAGGCCTAATGAGGTGTGAAAACTTAGGTGTAAAAATTAAGGTATTGAGAACATGGCCTAATGAGGTATGAGGTTTGATTTTCAAGGAAATTATAAATAGGTGAGATTTTTTTGAAGTGTGATAGGTTGTCCTAGGTATATTAATGAAGTTTTAGGTCAAAGTTTGAAGGTTAAGTCAAGAAAAAGTGCTTTTAAGACTCTCAATTACACAAAATGAATGATGTTCAACCTGAGAAGGATTTTATTGTGCTCTTTAGATTGTCAAACCTTTGCATGGGAACCTAAGATGTTCATGATAGATGGGTAAGGGTTCTCGATAAATATTATAGGCATTAGTTTTTGTATTTAGGGGCTATACATTATGAAAAATTATTAATAATAGAAACATGTTTAAACCCTCTTAAAACTATAATAAGGACTCAATGTTGAATATGTTAATCAAAAGTGACCATAATAGATTGGTATGGATATATAAGTGATTTTATGTTGTATTAAACTCTCTCATTCACATCCAAGTGTGATTGAGTTGTTAGGTGTGTGAGGAAACCCTATAGGAAAGTGCTAATTTCTTGGAAAATTATTGTAGTAGTCAGAGTTGACCAAGTTAAGTAATTAAAATTGATGGAAGATAAATATTGAGACTCATATTTCATGTCCATGAAATTTTATAGATATATTATATCCCTAAAGTGTGGTAAAATACTCATATAAATTAACCTATCAATAAAAGGCCAAATGGTGTAAATATTGAAAAATCCAAGCAGTAGTGAGAAGATAAATTAAGATGTATGTTAAGGGTAGAATGATGGATAAAAGTGAATGAATATGTTATTTGGGAGTATTATGTCCTATTAATTATTTTTATATAACTTGGAAGTTAGATAAAATGGTGAAAATTATGAAGCCAAAATGGTTTGTTTGACTCAGTGAGGACTATGTGTAGTGGGGTCAACAAATTGGTCTATAAGACCAATAGTTGACATTAGACCATATGTTATTTATAGTTAACTATGGTATAGATATGTAATATGACAATTTTAATTCATTTTATGTCTCTTAAATTATTTATATAGGTTTTTAATGTGAATGTCACCATGATTTTGCTTTAAGGCATGCTAGCAGTTCTAAGTAAGTTACAGTGATGAGTTTGAGGATATATGCCCTCAGTTGAAATATATAATACATATGGTGTTTTTTTTGGTGACTTAAAATTATTTTTCATTATTTTTTAAATATTTTAATTTAGTGTAATATTTTTAAAATTTGAAGTCAACATGGCTTGTCTATTTCTTGAAAGACTGTGTGAGATAAGGTCAGAAGATTGGTTTGTAAGACCAATATTTAATATTAGAGATTGTGGTTTTTGTGATTTAGGTTGATATTAAGATGTTATATAATATTTTTAATGTATTAATAATAATTTAATGTGTCATTTTAGGTTTTTAATTTCAATTAGTTTCATGATTTGATTTTGACAGTTCTAGCAATTCTAAGTGAGAATACATAAGAGATGAGTTTAATCCTTTTTTGCCCTAAGTTGAAGTGTTTCAAGTATATGGTGATAACCTTGAGTTAATATATACTATGTTTATGAATTTTTTTGATAATTTTTAATTGTATTAATTTATTTTAAGCTTCATTATTGAAAGGCATATTTTTGGTGTATGTAAGTCTAATAAGACTGAGTACTAATGGTGTGCCTCAAGTGGTGGTTGGAGATAAAAAGTGTCATGGACCTACGATGAAATTATTGGGGGTATATTTTAGTGGTATATGAAGTTTTAATACCATGGATGGAGTTTTAAAATGTTCCTAATGAGATCAAATGATAACATGTTTTAATGAAGGCCTAATTGAATTAGTTCTCCATGAGGCCTAAAAGTGAAATGAGGTCTAATAGAGTTATTATAGACCATAAGGGACTCCATGTTAATTTTAATAATGTTTATGATATGTAATAAGTCTTATTACATGGATGAAACAAGATTTTAAGGGTGAATATCTGACTAAGTGGTATATGAACAAGGAATGTTATATATACAAGGCATTTTTAGGATTATTTATGGAAGTAGACCATATGTGAATGAAATAAAATATTTTTGAGTAGAAGGTGATAGTTTGGAAAATAATAAGAGTTTATATAAATATTAATGTCAAGGTCATATGACCTATTATGCCTTGAAAAGACCTAGTTGAGTGAAGAAGCCTAGAAAATAGTTTGAGAGAGATAGAAGAGTAAGAAGAGATAAATAAGGTGATAATCATATGTTGTATGAGAAATAAGGTGTTATAAAGGTTATAAAATAAATTATGTGGCTAATTTTGTGTTGAGTCATCTAAGGGGTTGGTTCCTCCTTACAAGTGGGTGCTTGCTAAACCCTAGTCAAGTGGGTGCTTGGCTAGTTGGGGTTGGTGCTCCATGTTAAGTTGGTGCTTCACTAAACTTTGTTTTTTATTATAAAAATGTAGTAAATATATGTGTGTGTGTGTGTGGGTTTTATTCCCATTGAGGTTTTTCCACATATGTGATGTGTTCCTCTATTTCATGCTTATGTGGATAAGTGTTTATGCTTGCTATATCTATATGTTTAATTGAATAATTCATGATTGCTTAAGTGAACTTAAATTAAAGTATTTTAAGAATGATTCACACCCCCTCAGTCATTGTGCTTCTAACAATAGGTATTAGATCTTGGTCCTTTGAATTAGGCCTAACATCCTAAGGGAGATCTTATAATCAAGGATGGATAGTGGTCAAATTTAAGGAGGTTTATCTACTAATAAGACCCCATTATTTAATGGGACAAATTTAAGACTATCTATGAAGGAGACACCAAGGTTAATATGGATAAATTTTAGACTCACAAAAGTTAGTTTGAAATTCTAAGTATGAAATAAGATGAGATCATTGCATCCTACATCTTAAGAGTTGATGAAGTGGTCGATGCCATTAGAGTATTAGGATAAGAAGTGAAAGAGTATATAGTTGTTCAAAAGGTATTAAGATCCCTAACTCCTAATTTTTATTCTAAGGTGTCTAAATTAGAAGAGATGTAAAATTTGGACAAGCTGAAAATGGATGGGCTTCATGGTATCTTGAATACCTATGAGATGATGAAAAATGAAGGAAGATCTCCCAATAAGGAAGTAACATTTAAAGCTAAGAAGAAATCAAAATCTAAAAGGGTTAAAGATGAGGTATGTTTAGATGTTGATGATGATGAATTGATAGCCATATTTATTAGGAAATTGAGGTTTAGATTTGGTAAGTACAAGGGTAAATTTCCTTTCAAATGTTTTAAATGTGGTAAGATTGGTCACTTTAAATCAGAGTGTCCTAATAAGGATAAGAATGATCATGATGAAGAACATGTTGAATATGGTGATGATAAGAAGATTTATAATCCTGAAAAAAATAAGAAAGATTTCAAAAATTATGAAGGTAAGAAAGGGTCATTCAATAACAAGAGAAGTTTCTATACCAAAGAATATAATAACTCATCTAATGTAAGTGACACAAGTACATATGATAGTTATGATGATAATAATGAATATGAACATGATAATAATGAAACTTTATTCATGTCTATAAAAATAAACAATGAGGGTTGCTTAAAAGAGAAAATCCTTATGGATGATGAATAATTAGATGAAGAAGAGACTAAAATCAACCTTGAGGTAGAATTGGTGAGTGATCTAGAGGATTTGAAGTTCCAAAGAAGGAAGAATCACAAACTAAGATCATTAGTTAAGGACTATGAAGATAATATTGATTTTTTTGAAGAGAGACTAAGTAACATATTCAAGAAGTATGATGAGATCATCCATAAAGTAGAAACCCAAATGGAGATTGTGACAATAATCCTAGAGGATAAAGAGGAAGAATGGACCAGGTATGGAACTAAAATAGAATCCATAAAAGTTAAATTAAATCAATCATATAGCAAGTTGAATACCTTTATGAAGTTTGAAAAGAGTACTGATGCTCTAGATAACATCTTGAGTAGTCTAAAGTTTGAAAGTGATAAGATAGGTCTTGGTTTTGAAGAATACTAAAATGAGGTAGCTCAAGTCAAAGAGAAGAATAATGAAGACAAGAAGGTCAACATGAAGAGACCAATCAGATAACCTAATACTATGAGGTATGCTAACTCATTTAATGGTTATTGTTATGCATGCAATCAGTTTGGTCATAAATAAAGAAAGTGTATAATATCCTCTAAAAATGAATATGCATTGGATTATGAAAGGAATCATCAGTCAAGAGGTATGAATGATATTATTTTCTATAGTTGTCATAATGTGGGACACATTACACGATTATATCCTAATATAATTATAAGGCCATCAAGTTAAAATAAGAGGTTTGAATCCCCTAGAGTACAAGAGAAAAAGAAAATGAATGTGTGGAAATTAAAGATAGTAAAGGTGAGTCATGATCAGCATAAAATCCCAAGTGGACTATTTGCTATGGTAGATCATAATTAATATGTGGAATCAAGTCAAGAATGGTCATTATTAGCTCAAACTTTTGACCACATGTATGATGAAGAGGTCAAGACAAAGAGACTAATCAAGCCTAAAATTATCCTTAAGGATAATCAATCTTGCGATATCATGGAGATCTGGGAATCTACTAAGTTTGTGTTGTTTTAGTACCCTATGGAAAGTGGTGACTCCATTAGGCTTCATGGATACACTCTTCACTTAAAATAAGTGTGGTAGATGTTTGGTTTGAGGGGGATATATTCACATTATTCATAAGATTCAAGTGTAGTTGATTAATAAGCATAGAAGAGGTAAGATAAATTGTTCTATGTTTTTAGCAGTTGGTAGTTGAGTATAAATTGTGTTGAAGATGGTTTGAAAATTCTATTGATATCAAGAGTTTGGTAGCTTGGTAAGTAATCTTGAGGTTAAAAATTCATTTAAATACTATGCTTGGTCTAAAGGGGATCTTAGTAGCTCTGAGTTTTTGTATAGTCTCTGAGAATAGTTGCCAAAGAGGGAGAATTAATGGTTTTCAATGTTGTAGTGTGTATGACCCTTTGTCATTAATGTCGAAGGGGGATAAAGTTAAAGAAGGGATATTGAATAGATTGAAGGATATGAGAATGATCAATTTTTAGTGTGTTTTGCCATCACTAATAAAGGGGAAGATTGTTGAGCATAGCTATTATTTTTGAAGTTTGGTATTGATGTTGTCACTGATGCCAAAGGTTCTTAAGAAGGTTAATATCATTATTGTTGTCATTGATTATATTTATTTTCCCATAGGTGATCTTGTGAATATTTATGCCATGTGACTATAATTTTTGATATCTCAATGGTGCTTTAGTGAGTTTTGTGTTGTAACAAGCTAAAGTGTTAAAGGTCAATTGGCATGATCATGAGGTCATAAGTCTTCATGAGTTCATTGAAGAGTGTAGCTATGAGAGTGAATATTGATAGATGTTTTAATGATCCTAAGAGTGTAATATATGATTGGTATATGTTATTATGTCTATATTAGTGATGTTAAGGTCAACATGGAAGGTCCTTATTGTCAAAGTTATTAAGTGCTTGAGCCTAGTAGTGTCTTGATAAGGTATGTACATAGGATGCCTAGTCTTGTGTATGAAGAGACATGGTGGAATTGTGAGATACATGTTCTTAGGATTTTAAAGTTTATATAATATTTATATCAAGTGTCTTTGAGGACAAGGTGCCTTGTGAATCTTAGTTATGGTATGAAGATACCTTATGTGAAGACATAAGCTTGGTTTCATGGTAAGATAAGGTTTTAGAAGGATACTTGACATTTTTTTAGCATGTGAGATGTTTTTTGATCATGTGAGTGAAGTATTTAGAGCTTGATAATTTATTTAAAGGTCAGTTCAAGGTCTAATGAGGTGTGAAGACTTAGATGTAGAAATTAAGGTGGCGAGAGCATGGCCTAATTAGGCATGAAGTTCATTTTCTAGGTCAAGTATGCATAGGTGATATTTTTTAGATGTGTGATAGGTTGTCCTAGGTATATTCATGAAGTTTTAAGTCAAAGTTTGAAGGTTAAGGTAAGAAAAAGTGCTTTGAAGTCTCTTGAGTGTACAGAATGAAGGATGCTCAACTTGAGAAGTATTTTATTATACTGTTTAGCTCATCAAACCTTTGCATGGGAGCCTAATATATTCATGGTATATGGGGAAGGTTCATACCTCAAAATTCTAGACATTATTTTTTTAATTAAGGGGTTATGCTTTATAAACAATTATTAAGAATAGAAATAGGTTTAAACCCTCTTAGAACCCTAATAAGGACCTGATGTTGAAGATGTTAATCAAAAGTACCTAGAATGGATTGGTACAGGTAGATAAGTGATTTTATTCTATATTAAAATCTCACAAGAACCTCCAATTGTGATTTATTTGTCAGGTGTGTGAGTAGACCTTATAGGAAAGTGATAATTTCTAAAAAAATTATTATAGCAGTTAGATTTGACCAGGTCAAGGTATGAAAATAGATGGAAGATGAATATTAAGACTCATGTTTCATATCCATGAAGTTATATATATATATATATATATATATATATATATATATATATCCCTCAAGTTTTCTAAATTGATCATCTAAGTTAGCTTGTTGCTAACATGACAAATGGTGAAATAGTGAAAAACCTACGCAGCAATGAGAAGATGAATTGGGATGTATGTTAAAGGTATAATGATGGATAAAAGTGAATGAATATGTTGTATGGGAATATTATGCCATATTAAAAATTTGTATAGATATTGGAATTTAATTATAGTTTTGAAAATGATGAAGCCAAAATGGCCTGTCTGACTCAGTGAGGACTATGTGTAGTGGGGTCAACAAATTGATCTATAAGACCAATAGTTACCACTAGACCATATGTTGTTTATATTTCAATATGGTTTAGAGATGTCATAGGATCATGTTCACATATTTTAATTATTTTAAAATTTTTGTATAGGTGTTGAATGTCAATGTCACCATGATTGTGCTTTAAGGTAAATTGATAGTTTTGAGTAAGCAAGTTGTAGTGTTGAGTTTGAAGCTTTATGAACTAATTTGAAATATATAATACATATGGTGTTTTTTTTTGTGAATTTAAATTAATTTTTATGTTTTTTTAAATCTTTAAAGTTAGTGTAATAGGCTGAAAAGTTGAATTCAAAATGTCTTGTCTTGTTCATGGAAGACTATGTGATATAAGCTTAGAAGACTAGTCTACAAAACCAATGTTTAATATTAGAGATTATGGTTTTTATGATTTATGTCAATATTAATATGTTATATAATATTTTTAATGTATTTATAATCATTTAAATTTTCCTTTAAGGTGTTTTATGTCAAGTAGTTTTATGACTAACTTTTGATAGTTCTGGTAGTTTTGAGTGAGCATACTGAAGAGATGAGTTTAATCCTTTTTGCCTTGATTTGAAGTGTTCCAAGTATATGGTAATAACACATAGATAATATATAATATTTTTATTCACTTTTTTTATAATTTTTAATTGGATTAAGTGATTTTAAGATTCAATATTGAAAGGCAGATTTTTGGTATGCATAGGCCTAATAGGACTGAGTATTAATGGTGTGCCACAAGTGATAGTTGGAGATAAAATGTGTTATGGACATAATATTATATTATTTTTGGTATATTTTAATGGTATATTAATTTTTAATTCCATGGGTGTATTTTTAAAGTGTTCCAAGGAGATCAATGGGTAACATGTACTAATGAAGGCCTAATTGAATTAGGTCTCCATGAGACCTAAAAGTGAAATGAGGTCTAATAGAGTTATAATAAACCATAAGGGAAAAAATATTAATTTTTATGATATTTAATCAGACATATTTCATTTCATACCTAATATTTTAAGGTTTAATATCCATCTCAATGGCATATGAACAAAGAATGGAATATATACAAGGCAATTTTAAGCCTATTTGTGCAACCAGAGTGTATGTGAATGAAATAATATATTTTTTAGAATAAAGAGGTATTTTGGACCATAATAAGAGTTTATATTATATTTAATTAATATTTTATAGTGTGTCTAAATATGAATATCAAGGTCATATGACATAATCTATCTTGAAGAGACCTAGTTGAACGAAGAAGCCTAGAAGGTAGTTTGAGAGAGATAAAAGAGTAAGAAGAGCTAAATAAGGTGATCATCATTTGTTTTATGATAAAAAATGTGTTTTTAATGTTATAAAATCAATTATGTGTATGATTTTTAGCTAATTGATCTAGGGGGTTGGTTCCTCGCAAGTGGGTGCTTGTTAAAGCCTATTCAAGTGGGTGCTTGGATAATTGAGTTGGTACTCCATGTGAACTTGGTGCTTTAATAAATTTGGTTTTCTTATTATATTAATATATTAAATTTTAATATATATATGTTTTTTCTTATCCTTGATGGTTTCCCACATATGTGATGTGTTTTTATGTTTCATGCTTATGTGGATAAGTGTTTATGTTTTCTAGATATATATGTTTACATGAATATTTCATGATTGCTTAAGTGAAACTAAAGGAAAGGTTTTGAATATTGATTCAAACCACCCACACACCCCCCCCCCCACCTCCCCCCAATTCTAATTTATTGTGATTATAAAAATATAATCTAGTGTCACCAAATATTACAACATAAATAAGAGGGATGGTTAAAATAAAACCAAAAATAGTAAGGAACAATGGTAGGAAAATGAAGGCCTAGGTTACCTAGGTAGGAAAATGGAAAGTTTGAATAACCTTATAACCATAATAAGTTTAAGTGTAGAGGATATTACAATAAGGAATTATACAGTCAAAACTATTAATTATGTCTAATGAAATTTCTATGGTTAGAAATTCTTACCATGAATATAACTTGTCAAGCCTCAATCTACCCCTTGTATTACGGTGTTTTATATGATATTGTTGTGGTTATAAGGATCAAAATGGTTGAAATCAACTCTTGGATAAAATAATTATCCTAGTTGCATCCAAGATTCCACAAGATAATTTATTTCCCTCAAATACAAGACCTAAGCAATGGCTTCTCCAAATGTAGACTAAAGCAAATTTATGAGTAATAATAGTGAAAAAATGAATGTTACTCCCTATTATATTGAAATGGGACTTGTATTTTTCCATGACTGAACCTACCTAGGGTATAGACTTTAACTATTTATATAAATTATTTTAAACATTATTTCTATATGTGGACATTTATTGCAAACATTATGAGGCTTAAAGGACATTATTTATTATTGAAATGAACTTTAATTATTCTTTCAATTTCATATATGTGTATATGTTGATATTTGTATTGATAGTTTTTATCAGATACTATTGATGCCTATGTTAGCTTGATTGTAGGTACACTATAGATAATCATAGGTTATATTTGGAAGATATGGATCTAGTAACTACATATGGTACATAATTAAACTGTAAAAGTGATGTAATAGTGTTTGTATTCCCCAAGTCAAGTCTTTTTACTTGGTTAGTTTATAGTTGTGATTACATGGGTCCATTATGTGTGGTAGTTTTTTGCATGTTATTTTTATGTTTATTTATTATCTTTTATGTTGTTAATGTTGACTATGTAAATTATTGATAAATGAGTAAGAATGTGATTATTTATAATAATCATTATGCCTTTGAAAGTTTTTTGAAGGTTGTGAGACCCTTGACATGTTTCAAAGGTTTGAATTTAAGACCTTTTATGGTTTATGATATATTTAGAATATGATATGGGGAAAGGTGGGGCCATTACTATAATGCCAAGAGTCCACTATCATATAAGGAATTAAACATAAGAGTTTTTTTAAAAATAATTAAAGGTATATTTATTTTTATTAATGTACTCAAGGGATAGGATGGCTATGAACTAAGGTTTTTAATTATTGAAAATAAACCATGGCAGGGTCATGGCTAAAATAATATTCATGGTTATATTTTTATAATACTAAAGTTTCAAAGGACTTGGGTCATTAATACCATTATTGATTAGAGATTAGGTTTGAGACCATGTATTACTTATGACAAACCTAACATATGAACTTGATTTTAAGACCATATATATTGGACTTGCCTTGGATGTTTTGAGACCTAAAGGAAAAGTTGTTGGTTAAGGTAACTAGGGTAATGTTGGTTATAGTTTACTTGGGAAAAAATATTAGGGTTAGAATTATTTTAGAAATATATCAATGCATTGATTTACATGGATACATGTACAAGTTCAAGACTTTGAATTATAACTTTACAATGATGAAATTAAGTATAAAATTTGAGTTTGCATGCAATGTTGGATGGGTAGGAGTGGGAGTTATATTTAGTATAAATCAAGGTTATGTGAATAATAAAGGAAAAAAAGTGTGAAGAAGAAAAGGATAAAATAAAACATGCAAGTCAATCCTTTCTTAGTATCATATATTTTTTAAAATAGGTAACTAAAATTGTATTTTTTTAAAGTTATAGCTTGATAATGGATGCTTGAATTATTTGAATATAAACATTATTTGTGGCTTGGAAATGTACATTAATAAATAGTCCTAGAAAATAGTGTATGGTTTGAATTCAATCGAGGATACATAGTATATTTAGACTCAAATTTGTAATCACCATCAGATGGTACTGGGTAAACTTGAAAATATAATCCAGTTGCTTGTAAGTTGTTTGGTCATGTTGGAAAAATTATTGTTTTTATGTTTCATGTTTCTTTATTTATTGTACTTGATTTAGGTTATTGGTTTAAGAGTGTTTTTGGACCATTGGTATGAAACCATATTTTATTTTAAGCTTAATTTAGTATCCATAACTATGAAAACTTTGTCAATGGGTTAGACATTGTTACATCATTATTATGGTTTAGTTGAGTTTCATAGTCTTATTTTTAGTTTCTTGCTTCCATATCCAACCAATGGTTTGGGTGGATGGGGGAACCTATCTATGGTTGGGATTATTTGGAGCATGTGTAAAGGTTTTTAATTTTAAATTAATATCTATGTGGATCTTACTATGTAAAAATAATTTATTCTCCATATCAATGATTGAGGGACTGGTGGAAAACAAAATTATTTGAATGTGATTATGTAAACTTTTATATTCATTATAAATGGAATTTTAAGTGTATAATGTAAATGGTTACTCATCTTGATGTATAATTTAAATATTAGATTAATATAATATAAAAGTTAGGCATCATTGTTTATATTTTAGTTGTTGTGCTTTAAAATCCTTATGGGGTATGTATTTGTAATTATAAGATGTTCTCATTTAGGGAAAAAGTATTATGTATCATTATTTTTGTTTCAACTATTGAATAAATGGGTTTACAAGGTCTATAAATTATTTTCAAGGATTCATACGTTATTTTTATTTTATAAAATTGGATGCATTATGTAAAAACATTTTTATTGGTGTAGTTGGGTAACCTAGTTTATGTATTGCATGCTGCATGGAGGTTTGAGTTAAATCCAATCTTAAATAAGAATATTTGTGGAATGGAATTCATATTGAATTTGTATAATTCATTTATGTATGAATGTGTGCTCATTATGTGTCCATATTAAATTTATAAATGGTTTCAATTAGTTTTATACACATAATTATTATAGAGAGAATCATGCCTTTTGAATGTAGTGGCTGAGTTGAATGGATTTATTGCTATCTTTGAAAAATGTTAGTATGAATAAATTTATTAAAGGTTTGAGTTATATTATTTATTATACTATAAATTTTGAATGCTTAATTACATGATTGGTTGTAATTATCTATGTATTGTAGATGGGAACTTATTGCAGTTGAAAATTCTAGTAAGGTTGTTTAAACATTTGAAATGATTGTGTATTGATTATTAAGTTTGATGCATGTTACTATGGTACACATTTATATGATTCATAGAAATTAAATTTTGAATATTACTTGTTTGAGATAAAATTGGTGACTAGATGTATTAACATAAAATAAGGAAATTATAAATATTTGATTTGGGATTTATAAATCAAAATAATATGTATACTTATTATTGTTTCAAATAATCCCTTTGTGTCAAAATGCATAAAGATATAAATAAAATATCAATCTTAGGTAAAGACTGAGTACTAATGAATTTATTCCCTATTTTAAAGCCTAAAAATTTGGATTATAAATCTATAAGATCATTCAAATTAAAAAAAAGGCTATAGGTGCACATTTTGTAGTGATAAACATAAAATGTTAGATTATGATAGTTGTATTTAAGGAATTGGTTATAATTTTATATACTTACATATGTAGATTATGAGTGTGTGTGTGTGTGCACGCACATGCGTGCATGCATGCGTGTGCGTGTGCGTGTGCGTGTGCGTGTGCGTGTGTGTGTGTGTGTGTGTGTGTGTGTGTGTGTGTGTGTGTGTGTGTGTGTGTGTGTGTGTGTGTGTGTGTGTGTGTGTGTGTGTGTGTGTGTGTGTGTGTGTGTGTGTGTGTGTGTGTGTGTGTGTGTGTGTGTGTGTGTGTGTGTGTGTGTGTGTGTGTGTGCGCGCGTGCGCGCATGCATGTGTCTATGCGTGTTCACATGAACACACACAATTACATGA